>JADRCC010368968.1:0-15780 GCA_019843855.1 Hylomyscus alleni
TTCCTGTCCTGACTTCCTTCTTTAATGATGGACTACGATGTGGAAGTGTAAGCCAAATAAACCCTTTCTTCCCCAAGTTGCTTTTGGTCTTGATGTTTCATCGCAGCAATTACTCTTACTAAGACACTGGTTAAATACAAATGCAAACATGAAAAGTCTCAGTCAGTGCTAGGACAAGATCTGTTTTGTCTCTGTGTTCCTAGACTCTTTGTTTCCTGCTCAAGGGGGAATACACTTGTGATACAGAAATAAAAGAGATAGCTATCAAAAGCATGAGGGGAGGTTAGCCCTAAATTAGACTATAGGGTATCCACCCCATTGGTATTAATGCAATGTTTGAAGCATACCTTTGTGTCTTTATCAAATTAGTCCTTGTTATTGTATAAATTATTTAGCACAGCCAAAGGTTTCAAAATCCAGTATATGTTCCAAACACATTAGTAACTTGACTCAAGCTCTGTGCTGCTGTTGTAGTTAAATGTTGCCCAAAGGTTGTTTTATTTGTTGGAAACATGGTCTGTCTTTTGGTGCTGTTAAATGGTGGGAATTTCTAGGCATAACCAGATGTTACTGGGGCCAATGAGATTGCTCAAGGGGTAAGAGTGCTTGGAGCCAAGCTTGACAACCACATGATCTGGGATCCACGTGGTGAAAAGAAAACCAACTTCTAAGGGTTGTCATCTGATCTTCACATACACTGCCACTCATACCAACACAAATAAAAACTTTAAACTTTATGTTGAAAATCTAATAAACTCAAGCTTTGCTTCCTCTTGGGTCCTCTGCAGTGAAATCAAGGATTCCCCTTTACATCCCTGAGGTACTCTTAAAGAGAAGTGAACTGTTTGAGCTGCTGGCTGCCCTTGTAAGCCATGTCACCTATGGACAAATACTCTCGAGGTAAAATGTTGACCTAAAGTAAAGCTGCTGGTTCTACCATTGGCACCAGCAGTTATAGATTTACCAGTCTGTCTGTCAGCATCCTCTCACCAGAGGATCTTGATAGGACATTGGTCTCATATGGACAGAGGCAGTTCTGTTGGGCATGCATAAGTATTAGAGACAGAATTCCTTTTTTTTTTTTTTTTTTTTTTTGAGACAGGGTTTCTCTGTGTAGCCCTGGCTATCCTAGAACTCACTCTGTAGACCAGGCTGGCCTCTAACTCAGAAATCCACCTGCCTTTGCCCCAGGTGCTGGGATTAAAGGTGTGCACCACCACTGCCCATCGAGACAGGATTCTTAAGAGCTACAATCAGTATAGTCTTGTTAAACTAGGCTTGGCCTACATCCACCTCTATACTAGAGACAGATAAAGTTTAACCTATAGCAACCTCGAAATGGTCAACTGAACCCTAGCTTGATGTGTGAACACGCAAGACTTGAATACGCTGTGAAAGACCCCGGAGAGGGAAGACCTCTCTCAAGTCCCGGGAGAACACTGCCACCCAAAGACTCACAAGAGACCGATCTTGATGCAAACAGCATGAGGTTTATTTGGGGTAAGCCAGTATACTGGGCTGAGCTCGTGACCCATGTAAGGGCAGAGGAGTTCGACCCAGAGCACAAGAAGTGTGGGGTATTTAAAGGGAAAAACCACAATCGAGGGGGAGTGAGGGGGTAACCGAGGAAACAAAAAACAGTGGAAATTTTCAGAGGGACCCAACCCATGATTTAGTCAGGAGTCAGGGTCACGAGGAAAACATCCTGCATACTCAAGAATGTGGCTTTATCATTGTTGTTATTCTCAAGAATGTGGCTTTATCATTGTCATTGTCATTCACTTTGTGATTGACCACTCCCTAGAAACACCTAGATATCTGCCTTTGTGGTCAACTAGTTTCTGGAACTAGCCAACCTACATTCTTGGCTCGTTTCAGAGAGAATTTCCATGCCCTATAAGTAAAAGCTTATACACTACAAATTTCTACTAATTGATCCTTCCTCCACTCTTCTGCTGCTTACAAATGACTCTCGGCCACTCCCAGCTGAGCTTCCCACTACTGAGCACACTGCTTTTGGGTTTATGCTTCAAAAGGAGGCTGCTTGCCTCCCCTTCAAGGTTGGGTCAGCTCCTGAGACTGACCGTGATCCTAACTGGTTAGAAGCATCCTCCCCTACCCCAGGAGAATAAGTTGCTTTTGGTTTATTTCTGACTTCAGTGGTCCTTTCCCATTATTTGCACATCCCATGACCCCAAGAATCTGGATATATGGTAGGGCCAAGCATGCCAAACCCACTTTGATTCATTTTGGTGCTCGGTTATAGAACATTTGTCTCACTCCTAGACTGCTTGTTGTCTGCTTTCTCTCACATAAAATCTCATAGATTAAGGCTGTGCCTCCAGCGCATTATGTAACCAAGGAGGACCTTGAACTTCTGATATTACTGCTTCTGCCCACAGAGTGTTGGGATTACAGGAATACAATACCACACCGTGTTTATTGAGTTGGGGATGGAAACCAGGACTTTACAATGCTAGGTAATCTATCAAGTGAGCTGCTTCACCAGCCCCAAAGATTTAAACCTAACAGTTCAGTTTCTCTAACACTCATTACAAAAGTGGCATGGGGTATGTGGAGGTAATTAGGTCCCAGGCCACCACAGACTGTCTAGATGTTGAAAGAGGTCAGAAGGTCACAAGCAAAGAAAAGACAGGATCAGACACAATTGAGAACAGCCAACGAGCTCTAGCAGGATCCTCTCCAGGTACCTGCCATATTGATATTATAGTGTAGAGGAATTTTAAACTAGCAACATGCATTCTGGCAAGAAATCACATCCAAAGACCAGAGTGTGGTCTGGGATCCTTTATGGTGAAAAGAAAACCAACTTCTGTAGTCTGGATTCCATCCATGCAGACATTCCCTTAGTACACACTTTAATCCCTAACAATGAAGGTAAGGTTACTTTGTAAGAAGGAAGCAGCCATATTTGAAAGTGACATCTACCTGAGGGGCAAAGAAAGATTTGATGTGATGAGTCAGAGATAGGATACACCCAACTCACACAAGAATGGCATAGGAGAGAGAGAGTACTGAAGAGGAGCAAGAGAGAAAAAAAGGGTGGTGATGGTGTGTGTATAGCAGTTTTAACAGAGACAGATTACAGAGAAAACAAGCTAGACACAGGTGAAGGGAGAAGGGGCCATAAGACTAGAACATACTACCAAAGTTAGTTTGAGGTCAAGCAGAGCAATTCAGGCAGACAGACAGAGAAACCAGATTGAACCTGTCAGTTTGGAAGATTAGAATTACAGAGGCTAGAAGTTCCCAGGCCTAGGGTTAGTTAGAACAGAGAAAGAAATGCTCTGGGCTCAGCCCAAATCATGAATTTGAATATAGCTCTCCCAATCCCTTCATCAAAGGAAATAAAAAAGACATTTACTTCATAGGAGGCTGGGGGAGGTTAGAGTGTATGCCCCAAGCCTTGTAATGCCTAACGTTATGTTTCAAGTTTAAACTATTGTGCTTAAGAGATCTATAAAACATTATTGTCTCGAACCTATACACCCTACTTGCTCAAAACCTAAGTTCTGAGAGAGCCAAGCCAGGGACTAAGCCAGATATTATTATGATATTTAAATTATCAGACTCTAAACTGATAATTTAAAGACTAGGCCTCCTAACACTGGACAAGTCCAAAACAAGTCAAACTCCAGGAAAAACCACCCTTGCTAGCAGCTAATCAGGAGCTGCCCGGAGCTGTCATGCGACCTGGCCTGAGCCAAGAGTTGTTAATCAGCAAAAAATATGTGGCTTGTTATCTTACATGAACAGTCAACATAGAGCTTTTATTCTGTAGAAATTACCAGCATTCAGGGATCTCCATCCACCAAAATGGAGATGCTGAGTGAGCTCACAGGTCTACTTTTAAAGCCTGTTAGGGGAATTCCAGGGAGGCGTGGGTGAACTTTACCTTTCTCCACCTCTATTGATTGGCTCTATTTTCAGGGATATGGGTATCTTGGGTATAGGTTAAGGTTCTGGGGGAATTCTGGGAAACGTCCCTCAACTCCACAGGTGTACTTGATCACATGTAAATAGGATGTACAGGATGTACAGGATGTACAGGATGTACAGGATGCTTGCCCCTGATTGGATGAAGGTTAGGAATTATATAGTCTTGGGGTTTGCCTTTATAAGCCTTTAATTAATGTAATTTTGTGCCATTTTCTGGGAATCCTGGGTTTGGACCTAGCCAGTATTTAATAAAGCTTGCTTCAAATTTGGCTCATAAATTGTGGTAATGGTCTTTTTTTTTTTAAAGATTTATTTATTTATTGTATACGAGTACACTGTAGCTGTCTTCAGATACACCAGAAGAGGGTATCAGATGCCATTATAGATGGTTGCGAGCCACTCTGGTTGCCAGGAATTGAATTCAGGACCTTTGGAAGACCAGTCACTGCTCTTAACCACTGAACCATCTCTCCAGCCCTGTGGTCATGGTCTTATTGTCACTTGGTGGATTAACAGCCTCTGTTACCTCAGTTTTCCAAATCTTGTAAGCATCCTGTTTCTGTCCTCCAAGGTGTTTCCACTATCCAGATCAAAGCTTTGCTGGGAAAAAGGATTAACCCTGTGTGGTGATCTGAATAAGCTTGGCCCATGGGAAGTGGCACTGTTAGCAAATGTGGCCTTGTTGGAATAGGTGTAGCTTTGTTGGAGGAAGTTCGTCCCTATGGGAATGGGCCTTGAAAGCCCTTGCTCAAGTTCTGCCCAGTGCAAAACAGAGCTTCTTCCTGGCTACCTGCAGAAGAGCAGTCTCCTCTCTAACTGCCTTTGGATCAAGATATAGAACTCTCAACTCTTCCAGCACCATGTCTGCCTGGACACTGTCATGCTTCTCACCATGATGATGATGGACTCTGAAACTGTAAGCTAGCCCAAATTAAATGTTCTGTTTTATAAGAGGTACCATAGTCACAGAAATAAAACCCTAATTAAGGCATCCTGGCTGAGCGGTGGTGGCACACACCTTTAATCCCAGCACTTGGGGGGCAGAAACAGACGGATTTCTGAGTTCGAGCCCAGCCTGGTCTACAGAGTGAGTTCCAGTACAGCCAGGGCTATACAGAGAAACTCTGTCTCAAAAAAACAAAAAACCAAAAAACAAAAATCCTGGATTTCCTGCACAAATGTCTTACTGTTGCTGTGATAAAATACCCTAACAAAAGCAATTAAGAAAGAAAGGGTTAGGGCTGGAGAGATGGCTCAGCGGTTAAGAGCACTGACCAAAGGTCATGAGTTCAAATCCCAGCAACCACATGGTGGCTCACAACCATCCGTAATGAGATCTAACGCCCTCTTCTGGTGTGTCTGAAGACAGCTACAGTGTACTTACTTATAATAATAAATAAATCTTTAAAAAAAGAAAGAAAGGATTTATTTTGTTCCACAGTTTGTGATACAGATGGGGAAAAGAGAGTAGAAGGAACTCAAAGCTTCTGAGTCAGTTTAAAGAGCAATGAACCTTTTGTCCATGTGTAAAGTCTAAGATCCAACCAAGAAGTGGTATCATCCACAAAGGTCAGGTCTCCCCCTCATTAGGATAATACCTCCACAGGCATGCTTGAAGAACCTTTCCCTCAGACAACACTAATTACCGAGAACAGGTGACACCTGAGCCAGAAGTCCCTCCCTCCTCAAGTAGCTGACTGAAACTAGTTTTAGTCTAAGATGGCTAGCAGGGTGACCTCATACAACTTCTAACTTCTTTATATGCAATCAACATATCTTTAAAGCCACAATAGTCAACAATTTCCATGACAACAAGAAAGGAATTATATGGAGAGAGAAGAGGAGGCTCTGAAGGCCAGGAATATCTCCACTCAATTCTAGAAAGATGCAGAAGCCACTCCCTTTACTAGCCTATCATCCTAAGGGTTGAAAAGTTGAACCTAGAGTTTATCTCCAAACAATAAAGTCTCTTTGCTACTCAGTTGGTCTGGATCCATATTTCTAATCAAAGGAGGAAAAACTGCGTACTTACAGGGTTCATTGAAGATTCTACTAAAGAATGCCTAGGACCTGTAGATGGATTCCTTAGATTTTCAAATCGATCCCGGCCATATCCCACAGGGGCCGAGGTGAGATGGAAAATAAGGGACCATAAAAAAAAAAGCAGACTTGGAAAGGAAATGGAGCCCCCTCCCCCTGCTGGCTGAGAATTTAGAGAGGGCCAATATTCCATAAATCTCTCCCACCTTGTAAAACTTGTTTTAGGCCTGCTGTATTCCCAGGATTTAATGGCCTTCCCATTTCCTTCAGATCCTTTGTGATGATTCTTTTAAAGCTAGCCAATCATGAAACACTGAGATCAGCCCCTATATAGATAGGAAAAACTACAACCTCTTCCCTGCATTAGAATAAAAACCAAGTGAGCCTCCCGCCCCCTATGCTTTCTAACATGGTTTGGGCTCTGCAGGGAATTGGATTGGGCATGTTTCACCACACCTGGTATATGCAGTTAGGTAGGAACCCAGGGATTCATGTATGCAGGGCAAGCACTCCACACCCTGAGCTTCATCCCCAGCCAAAGACAGTCTTTTTCTACCATAGCTTAATGCCTGGCAACTGGAGAGTGTCTGACCCCTCCCAGCTTCCCTCCCAACAACACTGCTGAAGGAAGACAGCCGCAGCCCTTCCACATCCTGACCAAATACACGTATCAAATGAACCCCCCCCCCCCCCCGAGAGATCTGGAGACACCGTCCCTCAGGAGTGTGCATGCTCAAGCTTGTTTCTGCTGTGTGCAAGGAACACCACATGGTGCTGGGGAATGTTTACAGAGGCAAAACTCTAAAGTCAAGCACAGCAATAGCATGGTCAGTCCCTCCTGCTCTCTGCTCCCTACCTGGCTTTCTCCCCAGGTCCCCTGGTGCACTGCCACCCCCTTGAGTCACTTTCTGCACAGCCCACAAAGAACTGCTTTTAAGAGAGCACCTTCTTGGAGAGGCATCCCTGACAGCACATGATCAGAGCATCCTCCCGACTCTTATCTGTATTGAATGGCACTAATTCCATTGGTCATGCCAGTATTGGTTTGTTTGCTTTTCTATTTCCTGGGCCTTCGCCCATAAGAAAGGTCAAAGGGTAGGGATGACATCCACATTCATCATCAATCTACTCCCTAGACAGCAGTTGGGAATCAACCTCTATATCTCATAGATGACTGTAGGACTTGTCCTGAGATCACCTGGGTGTGTTAGGTCAGAGACCTGGAGAAAGCCTTTGAATATGAGGCTATTGGGAGATGGGTTAAACTCTTCTTAATCACTTTTAAGGAGTTGTGTCAAATATCCAAAGTTCAGAGAGCTAGTAACGAGATGGTTCAGTGACTAGAGCCTCACAAGTGAGGACCAGAGATGGTATCCTCAGCACTAATGGACAAGAAGGTGGGCATGGTCATTGTAATGTGCTGTTTGAAGTCACTAAGACACTAAGGCTCACCATTGCAGACCTTTTGTTCGTTTGTTTGTTTTTCAAGACAGGGTTTCTGTGTAGCCCTGGCTGTCCTGGAACTCCCTCTGTAAACCAGGCTGGCTCAGAGATCTGTCTCTGCCTCACAAGGGCTGAGATTAAAGATGTGAACCACCACAGCCCCAGCTCCATTCCAGACTTTTAAGCAAGTCTGACTAAAAGTGTCCTCCAAGGCTACTTGTCTGAGAATGGGCTGGCCAACCCCAGAAAGAGCAAAACAGCCCAAATGAAAAACATTGTGTCCTTGAGAACAGATAAAAAGTAAACTATTTCCAACAGTGGTTACTATTTTTTTTTTTTTTTTTTTTTTTTTTTTTTTTTTTTTTGGTATTTTCGAGACAGGGTTTCTCTGTATAGCCCTGGCTGTCCTGGAACTCACTCTGTAGACCAGGCTGGCCTTGAATTCAGAACTCAGAACTCAGGCAGAATGCATGCCTCTGCCTCGCAGGTGCTGGGATTTATGGCACAGTTACTGTTGTTTATCCCACTATACATAAGTGCCTGCAAAGGGGTGAGGCCAAAGGGGTGAGGCAGAAGTTCTCCCAAGAGGCTCAGCCTTAGAGTGGAGGGCTCAATTAGAAACTCCATCTGACTTCATCAACTTGCCCAGCCAGCTTCTCTCATGTGTTCTGAGCACATCCTTTGGTATTATCTCTGTCTAGTGCTGTCTGTCCTTTTACTTGGAAGCTTCTCTGAGGGGAGACTCTGCTCTGCTTGGGGATTCTGTTGTGAAATCCAGCAAGCTGTCTGAAAGACACTTCTTTGGTTGATTTCTGTTTTATATTGTTAACACCACACTGGATGTTACTCTTTCAACCTGCCTATCTCCCTAGCTCTTGTTATTTACTCTCTTACTTTGCCTTATTATATACTTAGTAAACTCATTCAAAAATGACAGTCTGACTATTGAAGATCATTGTACACATTGCACAGAGCAAATACCCTTTGTGTTCCTATTCACAATACCTATTTTTTTTTTGTTTTCCGAGACAGGGTTTCTCTGTATAGCCCTGGCTGTCCTGGAACTCACTCTGTAGACCAGGCTGGCCTCAAACTCAGAAATCCGCCTGCCTCTGCCTCCCAAGTGCTGGGACTAAAGGTGTGCCCCACCACCACCCGGCCCACAACACCTATTGTTTTATGTGTGTGTGCATATTTGTCAGGTCTGAAGGAATCTCCCTTTCCCCAGATCCAAAAGGCAGAAGGGACACATGGGTATCTGTAGTGCCTGTTAGCATACCAAAGCACATGCTGACCTCCAGGCTCCCTCAGTAACACAAATAACTGCTACACATTTCAAAATCCTCCTCCCCTGTCCTAAAGTCTGCATATTTTGGCTATACTCTATAGTGAGAATTTTGATTTCTTGAAAAACCACAAATATTATAAAAATGTTTTCCTTTTATTCCCAGGTAAGGGATATGGGGCTGCTTCAGATTGTTCTCAGCAGCTGACTATGATTTGTCTCATGCTCTAGCAGAGGCATGTTTTTGCCAGCTGCAGATAGTTTCTGTGATTATGTGACATTTGGAATTCTGGGATTTTTCAGAGGATATATAAATGCTGGAGCCCGGATTGGGGTGGGGGTGGGGGTGGGGGTGGGGGTGGGGGTGGGGGTGGGGGTGGGGGGTGGGGGGTGGGAGTGAGTTGCAGCTTAGTTGTGTGCAAAACAGAAACAAGAAGAAGAAATTAGATATCCTGATGGCGAAGATCAAACTTGCCCCACAGAACTCAATGCCCCTAGTCAGCAGGAAGTAGTCTAATGAGTAATCTAATGATAACATCAGCCCCATACCTCTATCCTTTTTTCTCTCATACCTAGAATTAGAGGTTTGAAAGGGTGGAAGAAAAAAAAACAGGTGAAGAAGAGGAAGAAAGAAAACCCCACAAGGTAGCAAGCATAGGCTACAATACTCTCTAGGTCTCCCTCCTCTTTGTCTTTCTCCTTTTCTCCTCCCTATGTTCTTCTCTTCCTATTTCTGCCCAGCTCCTGCTTCTTTCACTATGTTCTCTCTATTCTCTCTCTCCCTGCTGTTCTCCCCTCTCTCACAGATAACCCTTGCCAGATCCAATCTCCTGGCCATGTTCAGTCTTCTTTCTCTCTCTGCTCTGGACTCTTCCTCTGGCTATTCTTTCTCTCTCTTAGGTCCACTATAAAAATTTTCCCTTAACCATACCATGGAGTGGTCATGTTGTCAGTTTATATAATATGGTATGTGGAAGCCAGAGGTCAACTATAGGTGGTGTTCTTCAGGCAATATTTGCTTTGTATTTTGAGGTCTGGTCTCTCATTAGAGTTCAGAGCTCATAGATTTGACCTGATTTGCTGGCCAGCAGGTCCAAGATTCCCTGATTTTGAATTATAAGCATGTAGCACCACCTCTGACTTTTAGTGAGAGTTCTAGGGACTGAAATTGGATTCTCATGCTGGCACAGTAAGCATGTTTACACAGTTTATGGACTGACTAAGCTATCTAGTCTGGTAAATATTTTTTACCCCAACATCTTGGGCTCATTGTTCCTGACATGACAGCATATATATGTCTACCTGCTGTTAGAAATGTAAGTGAAACCAGTTTGTGTAACTTGGGATGATATAATGCCTGTGAGAAAGGAGCTTCAGATCAGACAGCTCTGGTAAGAGTTAGACTTCAGAAGCAGGCTCTGATGCATTGATAGACCAGGCCTGTGGCAGCTCAGATAAGAGCCAAACCCAAGACAGGCCTTGATATGCTCTGCGAAGATGCCATTGATGTGTTAATTAACCAGCCCAAAGCATGACCCTTTGTTGCACAAGGCTACCACCCAAGAAAATGAAACAAAACTTGGAACTTTGGAAATGAGGGACCCTAAGGGCTTTTTCCAGCCCCACACTCTCCTTACAGCTCCTCCCTCCCACCTGGGGTCTAGGCTGGGCCAAGTTCCATTCCCACCCACAGGAACTTTGTTGAGTAAAAAAAATTCTCAGAATGTACTGACTGATACAGGAAAGTCCCAGGTAGAATTCAAATGCATGTCTTGCTTGCTAGCCAATAGATTTAAAGGTCAATATGCTTAGCCAATAAGTTTGAACTGTAACCTTGCTGATGTAACCTGTGCCCCTAAAAAGTATAAAAAGTGCTTGTAATAGCCATTTTGGATTGCCTTCTCATCACTTGCCTTGAGGCGATGGCCCTGTGACCACTGAACTTTAGGCACCTTCGCTGGGTTCACACATGCCAGCCTGTAAGCATTGGCCACTGCTCTTAAGGAAATTTGGAATTCCATCAGTGCCATCTTCCTATCTTACCACAGCTCACCAACAAGCCTGTATCAGGAAATATAAAACATGCAATCCACACTAAGCTGGCAGTGCGTAGCCGGCCTGCTCTTGTCTTTGGCAGACTCTCTGACCTGGAGCTCCAAAGTCTCTCCACCCAACTGGCTAAGTTCCCACTGGCAGTTCATTACCACGCCAGCCCCACACTTCCAAATTCCCACAGCCTTTTGGGATGCAATTCTTGCAAACCCACGCTTTGCCACCTTACTTTTCTCTCTGGAACCCAAATGAGTTGCCACATGAAGGAAAACACCATACAAACTTAGTTCAGAATCAAGGATAATTCAGTTGCTGGGCTGGGTGCAACAACTAGCATCTTAATCTTGTAAGCTATATTAAATATAAATCCCCCGATTCGCCATCTAAACTGGGGGCCACTTGTTAGCTACACATTGTCCACCAAGCCTTTCCTGTCTAAAAGTAAGACACGTTTTTCTGCCTCCCCTCTTCCTCCCTTTTACCTGGAAGTCTCTCACCTACTCCTCACCCAGTGACTGGTCTCCTGAAATCTTTATTCATTAGGGGAAGATCAACAAGAAGTCTACTGAGTCTGTGATTCACTCCTTGTCCCAGGCAGCCCTTCTTGGGGAAGCAGAATTAGCATCAAAATACAAGCAACACCAGGGCTCTCCACTACACAAGCCTACAAGCTTCTGAAGCTTATTTACTGGAGATTGTTAATCCTAACTGGTGAGAATAAGATTGTTACTACAGGGCTGGAGAGATGTGCTTAAGAGCACTGACTGCTCTTTCAAAGGTTCTGAGTTCAAATCCCAGCAACCACATGGTAGCTCACAACCATGCGTAATGAGATCTGACTCCCTCTTGTGGAGTGTTGGAAGATAGCTACAGTGTACTCACATATAATAAATAAATAAATCTTTAAAGAAAAAAAGTACCATTACTACAATTTTTTAGTCAAATTTGAATTTTTTATTAAATACTGGCCAGGCCATTCCCAGAGTATGTCACTTACATTCGACAAGAGCTTATAAAAGCAGAACCTACAAGACTATGTACTTCCAGCCTTTGTCCCATCAAGGGTGTCATGAGCACTTGCATGCGGAGACAGAGTCTCGCCTGGGGAGCCGATTAGAATTACAGACAGAGGCTGTTGGTTGGATTTTGGAATGCTCTTATTAATCACACTATTAGAAGTTACAAAGCAAATACAGCACCACAGGAAGCAGGACAGTCCGAAGACTGCTGCCACTATGGCGAGTATCATAGGGTGAATTACAACAAGCACAGCATCACAATTAGTTGTAAGCATAACATAAATGAGTATAGCACTAAGGTATAAGCATAACATAAATGAATATAGCACTAAGGTATACAACCTGGCGCGCACGGAGATGTCTCTCCTTGGTCCGGGCTCAGACGTGTCTCAGCTCCTCAGTCTGACTTCAGTTCTTCAGATGACAGCATGGAGTTTCAGGTCTGCTTTTCGGGCTCAGCAGGGCATCCAACATGGACTCAGCAGGGAGCCATTCTGAATGCACCTTGCTGCTCTCTGGCCTGGGTTTTTATACCCTTCTGGGCCTAGTTATCTGGGCCTTGGTCCCTCTAGACCAAGGTCTGGTTATCTAGTTCTTATGTCACTGGGGTCTCCATTCCCTCTTATCTCAGCTGTGGAGAGGCTCTAACTTTATCTAGCTACTGCTTCACTCTTCAGAATGTCAGTTAATATTCACTCTTAAGTTTCTGCCTGGCTTTTAGTCCTACATGTTCTTCAATTTGTCATTTAATATTCACTTTTAAGATTCTGCCTGGCTTTTTTGGCCTTACATGCTCGTCACAAAGGGTAAGCATACATCCTAACATACTTCCAGCTACATATGATCAAACGCATCCTGTGCAGTTGGAGCCACCAAGCTTTATAAAACCCCTGGGCTTGTTATCTTGAAAGACCCCCACAAAACAAAAACAAAAACAAAAACAAAACAAAACAAAACAAAAAAAAGCCGGGCGTGGTAGCCCATGCCTTTAATCCCAGCACTTGGGAGGCAGAGGCAGGTGGATTTCTGAGTTTGAGGCCAGCCTGGTCTACAGAGTGAGCTCCAGGACAGCCAGGGCTACACAGAGAAACCTTGTCTCAAAAAACCAAAAAAAAAAAACAAAAAAAAAACCCCAGAGCTGAGGAGACCCTCATTCAAGCATTCAAGTCTCGGGATGACACGACCACCCAATAACTCACGAGAGACCAATCTTGATGCAACAGCATGAGGTTTATTCAGGGGGAGGAAGGGAAGCCAGTATACTGGGGACAAGCCATAACCCTCCCAGGGGCAGAGGAGCTCAACCCCCAGCACAAGAAGTGAGGGGTATTTAAAGGGGAAAACCACAAACTAGGGGGGTGAGGGGGTTACCAAGGAAACATAAGAACAGTAGAAAATTCTAAAGAGACTGAACCCCTGATTGAGTCAGGGTCATAAGGAAAACATCCTACATGCTCATTATTCACAAGAATGTGGTCTGGTCAATGTTGTTCACTTCATGGCTGACCGTTCCCTAGAACCACCCAGATGGCTCATATTTTGCTTTTTGTTCTTTGATCTAGCTGGGGCGGGGGGGGGGGGGGGGGGGGGCTTTGTGGCCAACAGGTTCCTGAAACTGGCTAGTCTATATTCGTGGCTCCTTACAGAGGTTTTCCATGCTCTTTTAGGTAAAAGTTATACATTATACATTCCAATAATTTCTATTAAATGCTCTTATTTTAAAATTCTAAAATTCTCCAGCCCTACATTCCCCACTTCTTTTAGTGTATAGTTCTAATCATAGAACTAGATCATTTGTATCATTGTATTTTAGATTTTCCTGGCCTTGCAAAGTATAATATTGTTGGCATAACATTAAAATCTGAACAGCACTTACTCTCTCTCTAATAAAAGCGACTAATTTATTTAGCACCCATGGACCTATAGTTAAGAACAAGAGTAGGATCAAAAAGGGGTTCAGCAAGGGAAGACACCAGAGTAGTCATCTACGGGGATTTGCTAAACTAACTTTTAAACCAGTTTTGTTGTGTTTTTCTGTCCCTCTGTCTTTGATCTAGTCTCTCTCATGGAGTCTCTAATGACTCCTGAATGGTTTACATAAAAGCAACATTCTTTTATATTTAAATTAATGGCAGCTCTTAACTCTTTATAAGCCTTATGCTGCAATGCCATAGCGGATGTTTCTGTAGCTGCCCCTGCAATCCCAACATAACTCTCAGGGCAACTCCTAACTCTCTTTTATTGCCAGGCACTACCTTACTAGCTCTCAAGCTTCCTAGCTTTTGTTTTTTCTTGTCTTATCTCTTTTACGCTCTCTAGCCTCTTATTTCTTCTGACTCTCACACTAAACTCTATCTTCAAAGACTTTCTTTTAAACATTCTATTTCTTTACTATGCCCTTTTACAGTCTTTCTGCAACTTTTTTTTCTTTTTTCGTTTATCAAAACACTTTCTCAGCTATCTGCACTAGTTTTTTTTAACAACTTATCCTGCATATCTTTTAACTTTCATAGTCTTTTAACTCTATCAGAAATCCAGGAATGACTGAATAATAGAGAATATATGGGAAACCTAACACAGCTTCCAAAAATATTGTCAATTAATAGAGACTGCTGGACACCTGGACAGTCCTTATTTCAAAACGTTGGAGCATCAATCTTCAGCCTTCTGGCCCGTGAATGTCTGAGAACAGGAGCATTAAGGACTCATCTACTCTTTCTCAGCAGATATAAGCTGTCCTAGGCCTGTGTGTCCTTTTTGGACAGTATCGTCTGCAGATGAAGAGGCAACTTTTGTCCAGTGGCTGTCTTGCCACAGCTGGAGCAGTTCAATTTCTTTTTTCAGTCTGAGAAAGGGGTACTGTCAGTCACAGACGAGTCTCTAGCCAGATGAATAAATAATATCAAATGCCATATTCTGTGGATTTCTGATGTTTTTGAAAACCAACTATTTATATAAAGTAATCTGGATTATTGTCTGTAAACTACTCTGTTATTTTTAATGAAAATCTTGAAATCACCTTAACAATAAACTCAGAGTCATGAATTTGCTAATTTGGACCTAAACTCACAGGTCTAAACATTTCAGATCTGTAAACCAGAAATCTCTTAAGTGAATATAGAAAACTTCATTTTTTGATCTTTAAGTATACACAACAGAACTGTATTAGCTACACCTCTCAGTCAATAAGAACACTATTGTACACCCAATTTTAACAACAAATTCTCAATTTAAAAGCTCTTACTCATTTCTTGCATACCAGTTTAAGAAAATGGTAAATTTTCTTAAACTGGTAACCAATGGTAAATGGTTTATAACCCAAGCCTTAACTTTTACTTATCACTACTACAAATATAGGATATAAAACTTAAAACTAATAAAATAAACACCAAAGCAAACTTTCTGAGAATAAGCTGTGTATCTGAATAAATATTTAAATACCTGACCAAATTCTAGTCACACAATGTTTCTAGTTTAAATTATTTATGCACCAATTAAATATTTTCAGTACAGGATAAACATTATCAGATGGTTCTTTAACCAAAGATAACATTGATTTTTGTATCAAATAAATTTTATATCAAATAGGAACTAGGAACATATGACTTTAACTCGATAGCAAATCATAAGGCTTTTTATTAAATGAGATTATAGCTATATAATTAAATCTGGCTACTTTTTCTCTATTTCAAATATGACCATTTTACATTTCCTAGGAACACAACCTATCAACAACTCTCTCCAGCCCCAAAGCCCAGGGAACCGGGTAGATGACTCATCATAACTTTTTCGAGCTGAACAGGGGCATAGAGATATAGGGGGGGGGGGAACAGAATTAGTCTTCTGATGTCTGTTTCTTAACTGGATAAGGCTGAAGTTTAGGACACCAGGAATTCAAGCAGGCAAGTTTAGCATGTCTGATGAAGGAATTCACAAAGGCTATACATTTCTGCAACATATGAATCTCAAAACAAATTTAGT
>JADRCC010369119.1:0-15395 GCA_019843855.1 Hylomyscus alleni
TAGACCATGCATTGGAGCACAGCACACCCAGCGAGAATGCGCTGGGGAAGACCATGCATTGGAGCACAGCACACCCAGCGAGAATGCGCTGGGGTGGACCATGCATTGGAGCACAGTACACCTGGGGTAGACCATGCATTGGAGCACAGCACACTCACCTGGAAAGAGACATGGAAGACTGTGCCTTTCCACTCCAGATTTTTCACAGATGTCACTCACAATAAATGCTGGACAGAGAAAATAAATTAGGAGGTGTTTTTAAAGCAAGAAATTGCTTCAAACAATTTATTTTCTTCAAATCTTAGCCTTTTCAGTTACTATCACAGATCATAGTACCCCTCAATTGCTGTGTATATGAATTAGAGAAATGGATGTGTTCAGAGAGATTGTCAAGGCCGAAGAGTTCCAGAATTCAGCTTCTGGAATCTGGACCGTTCTAATGGCAATGGAAATAAATTTGGAGAAAAGTATAACTGGACTCTGCCTAGTGTGAGGAAATAGTGGATTTGTCTCTTCATAAACTAACAAAATCATCTGACATTTTCATTCATCTGCAATTATGCTATCAAAATTGCACTTGATTTTGAACAAAGAGGCTACAAGGTCCTGTTTGTTTCTTTGCTGATTCTTATTTTGGCTGTGTCATAATAAAAATTGTATGCACTTTTAGGACATTGATCATTTCAGTTCATGTATGAATTTAAGAGTAGTCAAACTGGGGTGACTATTATGTCTCTCACCTTAAATATTCATCATCTCTTTGAGGTGAGAAGATTTAAAACCCTCTCTTCCATCCATTTAGAGACCTCTAATGTATCTCTCTAAACTATGTCCTGACCCTTCCACACTGCAGTGCTTATCAAAACAGCATGTTTCTCCCCTCAACAGTGACACTGACCGAGACATGGCTTCCTATGCTACTAGGGCAGTAGTTACAGTATAGAAGTGTCATTAAATTTGTGGACCTGATTCCTTAATTTAAAGTTCCTCTTGCGAAAAAGCAATATTTTATATAGATTTTATACTCATTTTTACTCATTGTCTAACGCATTTAAGTGTAGTTTCTATCACCCAAGCTAGAGGGCTCAAACTGTCTATACTTTAGCACCAGGATCTCTCTCTGTCTTTCTGTCTCTGTCTCTCTCTGTCTCTCTCTGTCTCTCTGTCTCTGTCTCTGTCTCTGTCTCTGCCTCTCTCTCTCTCTCTCTCTCTCTCTCTCTCAGACACACACACACCATTATTTTTTTAAACCTCTAAGAAAGGACCCATCTGAATGTAATTTGGAGCTAATTGATTGAGATCATTACTCGTTCTATAAGGATGACCTTATTCTAATCCTCGAGGGACAGTTTTCATTAGACATAAAGGTGAGATAGTTTCAAAATATTTTATTTATTTCTATTTTATATGTATAAATGTTTTGCCTGGAGGTATGGAAGTGCATTGTATGAGTGCAGTGCCCAAGGATGCCAAAGAAGATGTTGGATCCTTTGGAACTGAAGTTAGTCAGTTGTGAGCAAGCCATGTTGGTGCTTTGAACCAAACTGGGGTTCTCACTCAGCATAAGCAGCATCCTCATTGGGCTCTGTTGTCAGTTTAATACCAGCTAGAGTCATTTTTGAGAAGGAAACCACAATTGGGAAATGCTTCCCTAAATTTGGCCTGTAAGCAAGCCTGTGGGACATTTTCTTGATTAAGATTGATCTAGGTAGACTTAATCTACATGGATTACTGCCACCCTTGGGTAAGTGCCACGCCCACTCGTCTACTCCAGTCATATCCAAATTTTCGGGAGTAAAAGCCTGATTAAGGATGAGAGGCGTTATAGTCCCAAAAGGGAGTTTGTGCCTCCTGGGTATTCAGACAGTCGTTGGCATCTCCTAACTCAGACGTGTGTTCCAGATTAATCTTTCCAATCGTCAACACGCCCTCTTATTTAGGCATAAAGGTACCCTAAGAAATGATTCGTAAATGGCTAAGATTGGGCATTGTTTCCTGGCCAGCACAATGTTTCCAACCTATCCTACTTTAATTCCAAGCTGTCCTTAGCTTGGAATTTCTCTCAAGGAATCTGCCTTGTCAGACAGGTTTTTACTCAGAGTTAGCAACAGAGGTCAGGAACCTTTGCTTACTGTTAACATAGAATTCTCAGGGCAGTCCCACAATAGTAAGAACTGTTTTACACACTAGAGAATAATCTAAGGGGTTCCCTCACTCAAGGACATTAGTTAGGTCAGAACTTCCAGGTGTGTGCCTCCAGCAAGACCCAGAGAATTTAGCAGGAAATGCTAGATCAGATTCTCCTAGTCCTTGCCTCCAGCAGAACCAGAGAATTAGCATAGGAATACCAAGATAGCCCTAGCAGGGAGGGCTCAATTGCTCTTCCACCTGCTTCTCACCTGGTTACCAGATCCTATGACCTTGATGTGTTGGTCACTTGCTGTCGTGAGCACTTGCAGGCGGAGACAGAGTCTCGCCTGGGGAGCCGATTAGAATTACAGACAGAGGCAGTTGGTTGGATTTTGGAATGCTCTTATTAATCACACTATCAGAAGTTACAAAGCAAATACAGCACCACAGAAAGCAGGACAGTCCGAAGACTGCTGCCACTATGGCAAGTATCATAGGGTGAATTACAACAAGCACAGTATCACAATTAGTTGTAAGCATAACATAAATGAGTATAGCACTAAGGTATAAGCATAACATAAATGAATATAGCACTAAGGTATACAACCTGGCACGCACGGAGATGTCTCTCCTTGGTCCGGGCTCGGACGTGTCTCAGCTCCTCAGTCTTCTTCAGTTCTTCAGATGACAGCATGGAGTTTCAGGTCTGCTTTTCGGGTTCAGCAGGGCATCCGACATGGACTCAGCAGGGAGCCATTCTGAATGCACCTTGCTGCTCTCTGGCCTGAGTTTTTATACCCTTCTGGGCCTAGCTATCTGGGGACCTTGGTCCCTCCAGACCAAGGTATGGTTATCTAGTTCTTTATGTCACTGGGGTCTCCATTCCCTCTTATCTCAGCTGTGGGGAGGTACTAGCCTTATCTAGCTACTGCAAGCTTGCTTCACTCTTCAGAATGTCAGTTAATATTCACTCTTAAGTTTCTGTCTGGCTTTAGTCCTATGTGTTCTTTAATATGTCACTTAATATTCACTTTTAAAATTCTACCTGGCTTTTTGGCCTTACATACTCGTCACACTTGCCTACATGACCTCAGTCTTGTGCCCCTTGCTGTAAACCCTTGCCCACCTACATGACTCTTGTCTTCTGCCCTGCTTGCTGTATGCGATTTAAACCTGGTTTTCACTTTGTGCTCTCTCTCTCTCTCACTCACAGACTAGAACCGGAACTGAGATGGACTAGGACCTAGATTCATGCAGTCTGCAGTCCCCTGGGCCCAGTGCTAGTCCAGAGGAGATGGCTGCTGCTTTAGACCCAGTGTATTTCAGGTAGCCTCAGATGTACCTCAACTACTGAGCCGCCAGATTTATCATTTCTCTTTAGCAATGACCGTAAAAGTCTGATGCCATTTTTAAGAAATACATTCAGATTCACACACCCTTGTGTCGGCTTTGTTTGTCATTTCTTCACCTATGCCTCATCGACCTGACTAGGACCCCGTTTCTCCCACGGGTTGAGGGAGGCCCAGATCGGCCGGCCTGCGGCAGGTAGGAGTTTGGAGTTGTGAAAGAAATCAAGATGAGAAAGCCATGAGGATCCAGCCAGTAAGCAGTGTTCCTCCATGGCTTCTGTGTCAGTTCCTGCCTCCAGGTTCCTACCCTGCCTTCCCTGGATGATGAACCACAAGCGATAGGATGAAATAAGCCCCTTCCCTTCCAACTTGCTTGTAGTCATGGTGTTTTATCTCTGCAATAGAAACCCTAACTAAGACAAGCAGCAAACGCTCTTAACTGCTGGGCTGTTTTTCGAGCCATGGTGTGAGGCACCTTTTTATCTTGATTCTGACACCAACTCTTCTCTGTGTGTGTTCCTGACCATCCACTTCTACAAGGAAAAAAGTGAACAATAGTAACTGTGGCCTAGGTACAGGCTAGTCATTCCTCATAAAAATGACAGAAAAGCAGTTTACCATTGCTGAAAGTGGCATTAATAACGTATAATGGCTCCCAATATTTGTGCTGCTCTTGGGTTTGTTGGCAGTGGTGGCACAGCATTGTTGAGTAAGCTGAAAAGAGATGGCCCTATATCCAATGTCACATCCAATTTTTAGAACTACTTAATCCTGGTAATGTATAGGTTATCTTTGACATTGAGATGGATTTGCCAACAGTGATGTTCTAGAAACAGACCAGCGGTTTGTAAGAACTACCTGCTGCTGAAGGGCAGATTCAACAAACACTTAGAGAATGCCAGACTTTTGGACTGGGGTAATCTTTTAGCCTTACAAGTACCCTGCTTGGGAAATCCTGGTGTACCAATTTTCACAGATAAGGATGTTTAAAGGAGGGGAAGGGCCATATAGCCAGGACACAGACAAGTCTGAACTGTTTGTGCCCAGAGCCAACACTGAAGGGCTTACCCATTAGGGGAAGTATATAATTAGATGCAAAATCAGAAAGAACATAAATTTGAGTGGGTAGTAGTTAGAGAGTCTCTGGGGAGAGCTGGGGGAGGGGAACATGATAAAGACTGTATGAAAAAATTAATAAAAATGTTTCTGTATAGTTACTGATTGACAAGAGCAGTGATGTTTATGAGCAGGAACGCAAAGAACAAGCCTAGATACTACCTGTACAGTAGACTGTGCGGAAGAAAAACGGTCTCCAGTGAGCTTTCATTGCAAAACACATCCTAACATTCTTCCAATTTGACCTGAATTGTTTCACCCACATCCATCCCAGCAAAGTGACCTCTCCACAGTATCTGCAAATAGGAGGATAATGGTGTCTGTATGGGATCTTTAGTCACCCATGGACCCAGTGACCGGCTGTACTGAGCAGGGTATCTGAAGTCATTGGATGCATGGGTGGCGTTTCCCCTTCAACCAGATGCTGAGCAATGCAGCAACAAGAGCACATACTTGGCAGTATAGAAGCCAGGCCTCAAGTCTCAGTTTCTTACCTTCCCTGTGTGACCTTGGGAGTGACATTAACTTCTCTTTCTCTCAATTGACTATGTAGGAAAATGATTCTAATACTCACAGCTACCTCATGGTTGGGGTATGACCATGTAAGCATACAAATGCTCAGCTCGCACTGGGACTCCAGGGGCTGTGGCTGCGCATGCGGGTGGTATTATTATTATTATTACTACTATTATTATTATTATTATTACTATTATTATTATTATTATTATTATTATTATTATTATTTGGCTTTAAATTACTTTTCAGTTTTCTTAGACTTTTCCTTTGCATTCTGATCTCTTTGACTGCTTTCTGCCCAAGGCTCTTTTTGTTTCCTGTTCTTATAAACAAGTATGACATTCAAACTCACTCTCCTTTGAGCTTAGCTCTAAGAGTCTATTCTTGAAAAAATAAATTTTCACCGACACCTAATGATGTTGTAATTGAGATGCCCGCATGATAGTTGCTTTGAGCACTTATTCGGGGGCTAAGTTTTGGAATAGTGCCATTTACATGTATTTTATTGATTTTCCTCAAAAGCGAGACTATGCCATTATTTTCATATTAAGAAGTGAAAGTTAAGGTTCATGGAGATTTCCTAGGTTGCCTTCAGTCTCACAGCAGGTGGCTAGCAATCATCAGTACCTGCTTCCTGCTGAACCGTATTATGATCTTCTCAAACCACTTAGAGGCTCATTTACAGAGGGGTCAGGCAGCATAGCAAGCAGTGGGTTAGGAGAATCTGAGCTGAACAAAGATTGGAGTGGAGTACAAAGAGGCCGGGTCTGTTTAAAATCTGGCTTTCGGTCATCTCGGAGCCATTTAGGTCCTGTGTCATCTCTGGGTAGTTACTTGATCATTTCAGTTTTTTTTTTTCTTTTCCTAACCTGAAGAATGGGAATTATTGTCAACACGAAGTTTAAAGGCTCTGAGACTTGAAAAGCCCCCATGAATCATCAGCAGTCAAGGAACTGTTAGCTTTGCTATGTTAACCTAATTCTCACCTTGGGGACCGTGAAGACGTCCCTCGTGACCTCAGGCACGATTGAGGAATATTAATAAACCTTGAGACAAAATCTGTTTTAAACACTTGATATTACATTTGTTTAAAAGTCAAGTGCCTGGTGGACTTGTCCATGTAGCGGGAATGTGGGGCCACCTCTAAGTAAATGCTGGGTGCTGCACAGCCGAAGACTTCTACAGGAAGCCCTGATTGAAGACTGCCCGAGAGACCAAGGATTGCTGGTGCGGACAATGCCAGCCAATCAGGAAGTGACGTTAGAAGAGATGCTTTCTTGGGACCAATTGGGGCGCCCATGGAGGAGGGTATTTAAAGGAGCTTGGAGCAGTGTTCAGATGAGCTTCCTGCTGCCTTCCTCACCTGCTCTCGGAGTCTATGGCGTTGACTCCGTGCCACCTCACCTCCAGCCCCCCAAGGGCAGGTAGGGTTGGACAAAGAATTGTCAAGGGCACAGGCAGCAGACTTGTGGTTTTGAAAATTATATTTTGACTTAAGAAAGCAGTTTTTTCTAACATCAACCTGAATTAAGAGATTAGTTTAAGTGGTATTTGTTTAAAAGTATTAGAGTTGAGATTTTTATCAGACTGTAACATTGTGTCATTCCTCTTTCTCCTCCTCATAATCTAGGTGCATGTGTGTGTGCGTACATTCCTTCGTGCGTGCTTGCTTGCTTGCTTGAATGTTTGCCTGTTTATGTGCGTGCGTGTATGCGTGCATGCATGTACGTGTGTGTGTGTGTGTGTGTGTGTGTGCGCGCACGTACGTGCTTGTATGTGTGCCTGTTTATGTGCGTGCGTGAGTGTGTGCTTGCATGCGTGTGTGTGCTTGAGTGTGTGTGTGTGCGCGCGTGCGTGTGCGTGTGCGTGTGCGTGTGTGTGTGTGTGTGTGTGTGTGTGTGTGTGTGTGTGTGTGTTGTGCTGAGACTTCCTTATGATCCTTGTTGTCCAAGTAACTTGTTTTGGAGTCACTTCGGAGACACAGCTCCAGAGATGTTTGTGAGGGTGCTCCTTAAGAAATCTTACCTTGAGGAGAAGACCTGCTTTCTGAGTGGAATCTAGTGAGTCGCCCAGATATAAGGATGTGTAAGGAAAAACAATATCTCTTGCCTGCCTTTGCTCCTCTTGTTATGTAAGTGTGTGTGACTTTGCCACTGCTGTTGTTCATTGACACCAAACTCCAATTTTTGTGGCTTTCCAATGTGAACTCAGTGCCACTGGCTCTCCAAGGGACTTCTAGACCTTCAGTGTCTAAGCATTTTTAAGGTATTTTATCTTTGTGAACTGAGCTGCCCCTGGGTTCTCTGTTTTTCTAGTATTTTAGATTTACCTTGCCCCGTTTCAAGCCAGTCTAATGAATCCCCTTTAATGCACCCACGTTCTGTTGGTTCTTTTCCTCTTGAGATCTCTGGGTAACGTACTTCCTGATTTTGAAGATTCCCGTTCTAGTGAAATCAGCCTGCCAGACAACACTGAGAAATGCTTCTTCAGTTCAGTTCATGGGCCAGGAAAATGGTGTGTAGCTGTCTCTTCAATCAGGCCGATCTCAGGTTCTTTCAGTGAGAATAACCAGGTACTGATCACCTTAATGACAAAACTGTTTTAAAAGGCATTTTAAGCACATTATGCTGTAGATTATTATATTTTTTTCTAATAGAGCTGTCCTTGAAGGACCGTTATACCATTCCTTTCAGATGTTTAATAAAGCACGAGATTATAATGATCATGCTGGAGAATAGGTTCTGTGCAGCTGGGAATTGCAATACAGCAATCTTCGATTAAATCATCAACATGTTGAAATGTATTTTTAGTGGAGTGGTGATAGAGGTCTTTATTAAATTGGTCTAATCATTATTTCATAAGATCATTCATATGATTTCATTTTTAATTATTGCCATCCTAATCGAAACACATGTATTCATGATTCCTTTGTGCATATTCCTAAACTGAGATGTGTGGGTTTCATTCCTGACCCTCCACAGCCTTATAGTCAGAAACAGCCTTAGAGCGTGTGTAACCAACCAACCTTGAAGTTTGAGTCAATGAAATATAGGGACAGCATGCTTGTGAAAGGTCCTGGTGGAGACATTTGAGTGTGCCCTGCTTAGGATGTTTGTAGGTGCTCAGAGGTGTGCTTCTGGACTTACCAGTGACCATCGGTTAGGGAAGTGACTCAATACCTCAGAACAAAATGTTACCTTTCCGTAAGTCAATAAGATGATCTGTGTTCTGTAGCTTTTAGCCCACAGCCTTTAGCACATCCTCAGTAGATGGAGGCTCTTTGATATGCTGAAAAGCTGAGATAATGTTTAACCAGCAAGCCTAGATTTACATCCAGTCTAAGTTCTTTATTTGTGTGACATATGCATATATATATGTTCTTGCATATGAGTGTGGGCACGTGCCAACAGTCAACATTGGAATGCTTTCTTTAATTGCTTCCCTATCTCATTTTTCGAGGCAGGATCTCATCACTGAACCTGGGTGCTAAGCAAGTTCTTGGGATCCTGACTACCTCACAGCACTGTGATTACAGGCTGGCGTAGCTGTGGCTGGCTCTCCACATGGGTCTATAGATCCAATCTCAGGACTCCAGCTTATGTATAAATAACTTTATCCATAATTTCTCAAATTCCCTTTTCACACCGTCTTTAACTGTTTGAATGTTTAAAGTCTAGAGCACAAGGAAAGTTGGCTTTTCTTGATTTGTAGCATAATAGCGTAAGAGAAACCATTCCAGCAACTGCCTTCCAGAAAATGATCATTTGTGTTTCATCATGTGCACACAACAGGCATAAAGGAAGCTAGACCAAGATTAGTTCCTTCTTTTAGCTTCACTGTTCTTATGTAGAGGAACTATGAGCTTTGAGAAAGCAGTCAGTGATGAGGAAGAGGCAGGGATATCAGAACCCCAGAAGCAACAAGGCTTGCTTCGGTTGTCTCGGCTGAGTGTGTAAGGCTAACTGTGTGACATGAAAGCAACAACTTACACAGACCTGATCATGCGCCTGTTATGCCTAAGTCATTAGATGGCCCATGTGACACAAATTACATCACTTAGTCACATACATTTTTGACAAACTATGCACTATTACATCTTTTCCTTTCTTCTGAGGTTTAGTGATTTACAAATGGCCATATTTGGGGGAGACATACATTATGCCAACGTTTCTCACTTTCTTTCCTGATAGCTTCATTAGGGGTCTCTGGGCTTTGGAAAGAGAAACAGAGAATGAGCTTCATGCACCTACCCACCCCATCATTCACTCCAATCTTCCCAAAGCAAGGTCTTGGGCTTACTGGCATGCTGGCCTGTGTGATGATCTTGTCTTGACTCTTTACAAATAAGAGAAAATAATATAGTTGTGCTGTAGCCCCTCCAGATATAAATGGAAACAACTCAGGTCTAGCTTATGACCTTGCTCATTTTCTAACCCTAAAGTAGGAAAAGTAAATTGTTTGGTCGTCCATTGTGATTGAAAATGAACTATCAGATACAACAAGTGGTGTGAACTGCATCTTCAAAGTTTCTACAGAGCATGAGTAATCGGGCAATTTAGCACAGTGCTTCTGGCTGATGCATTTTGAAGAACCTTTCTTCTACCAAGTCAAGAGCTCTTTGCTTGGGAAAAACTCAGATTGTGAGCACTTCATGTGTTTTTAAAGTGATGAGAGTCCACACCTCTCATCCTTTTGTCTTATAAAATTACTTGAGTCTATTTCCCCCTTTTAGTACATGGCTACAGTCCCTCTTGGAAAGCACTTTGGAAACACAAAAGATGGAGTTCTATTTCCTTCACAGATCATTGGCTGCTTTACCTTAGCACCTTGCATAATGAATGTCTTGTTGTCATACTGCTTAAGCATCCTTTAGTCACAACACTGAAAGACACTCCCTGTTTACCTAGGAGTTGATTTATTTAAGACCATGGCAAATACACTGAAAACACAACAAAGGATAAAGGCAAAGTCAGGAGAGTTAGTATGTGGATGCTTTGATGTGGATAACCCTAAAACAAATTCAGTTTGCAGAAATGGTAGCTGAATTTACCACACTAAATCTTTTCCCAGTATAATTTTTAAAAAAGCAAGTTCCTCAGTCCCTCTTCATGAATTGTATAGACAATAGCTTATCTTGGGAGTGCTTATGCTAGAACACCAGACTAAATACAAATTCCAAACTGAAAGAACTTACATTAATTAAATTTCCCACTAATTCTATGGGGAAAGGTCTATTTGTTCACATACATTTTAAGAAACGATTCTCTCTTCTATCTGCAATTTTGAAGAGAGAAGAAACTACAAGTTCTGTGGTGCAGTATATTCAAGAGACAAGGTTAGAGGCCACGTTGATGTTACGAGTGCACACGCAGTTCATAAATAAGTACATCAAACAGTGAAGAGGGTGTTCTGTGTGGAGAGCTCAGGACTCTGTGGTGCCATCATGTAGATTTGCCACACATTTATCTTTCATCCGTGCCTATACCTCCTCTAAAATGAAAGTAAAGGAATTTAAAGGTCATTAGTTCATAATAGAGTTGGGCTGTAGCCCCTCCAGATGTAAATGGAAACAGCTCAGGTCTAGCTTATGACCTTGCTCATTTTTCTAACCCTAGAGTAGAAAAAACAAACTGTGTGGTTATCCATTGTGATCGAAAATGAACTATCAGATACAACAAGTGGTGTGAACTGCATCTTCAAAGTTTCACACTCATGGGAGCCACAAGGCAGGAGGCAACAGGTATTGTGGTATTTCGTTTTCCTTTTCCTTTTCCTTAGCATTTTGGGAATCCTATACAATGTGTTTTGATATAACCCTTTCCTCCTCATCTCTGCCCAGGTTCACCCACCTTCTTCTGTGCTCGCAACTTTGTACACTTTTATTTTAATCTATCAAGTCTATTTGTGCTGTTCGCTGGAGAGTGGTCATATCCTTCTTCTTTCATGATCTGTCTGCCTGTAGAGACATGGAAATTGTATCAGTTAAAAAAATCATTGTTTTAAAGAACTAGCTCTTGCTTTCATGGATCGCTCTCTCTCTCTCTCTTCAAGAGGTAAACAAATAACATTTATTTTATTTTTTATTAATTATTTTATTCATTTACATTTCAAACTATATCCTCCTCTATCAACCCCCCCAATCCCATCCCCCTTTCCCCCTTCCCTTTGCCTCTATGAGGGTGCTCCCCCATCCATTCTCCCACTCCCCTCACCCTATGCTGTGATGTTTTCAAAAGCTTTGGAAGAACTGGAGCAGAGGCATCACACTTAAATAGCACAGAAATGGATTTTAGATTCATCATAATATATTACACATGGGAGAATGGATGAGTTGTGATCCAGTTTGCTTCATGGAGTCTGTTGAAATTTCTGTCCTTTGACTCTCCAGGCTACCAAGTAGGGCAAAGCACAGGGCACATATTTTAGGTTACTTTCCAAGCCCATAGTGTTCAGGTAAATATTCTTTTCCTGCTTTCATGGGAAGAATGTTTACACTTTGCTATTTCACAGATGAAGCTTTCTTAAGAATGTGGTAACCGGGCTGGTGAGATGGCTCAGTGGGGAAGAGCACCGACTGCTCTTCAGAAGGTCATGAGTTCAAATCCCAGCAACCATATGGTGGCTCACAACCACCCGTAATGAGATCTGACACTCTCTTCTGGTGTGTCTGAAGACAGCTACAGTGTACTTACATATAATAAATTAAAAAAAAAAAAAGAATGTGGTAACCCTAGCCAGTTCTTAAGAAAGCCTGCTGGTAAAGTGACCTGTTTACTCTGTAGGTTGGTGGCTTTGTTGACTGGTTACCTTAGCGTGGATGTGTCAAGAAGTAGCCTCTTCTTTTGTGATGTCCATGGCTGTGAGCATAGTCAAGTCTTTGCTCTGGAACCATTACATTTGTTTATGCAAACTTCCCATGGAAAGAGAACACACATGGCTCCTGGTCTTCTGGGAACTGAAATCCATCCATTCTCCAGAAATTGCTTGGAGGCTCTATGATTCCATTTTATCTTTAGGTAATTAATAACAGAGAGAGGGGGGAGGGGAGGGGTAGAGGGAGAGGGGGAGGGGAGTAGGGGAGAGGGAGAAAGGGAGAGAGGGAGAGGGAGAGGGAGAGGGAGGGGGAGAGGGAGAGGGAGAGGGAGGGGAAGAGGGAGGGGGAGAGGGAGGGGGAGAGGGAGAGGGAAAGGGAGGGGGAGAGGGAGAGGGAGGATATTGAAATCATAAACATCATTTCTGTGTGGTCCTCAAAGTCTGTCCACCTAAAATCCACAAGGTCCTTTATAAAACTACCTCATTAACTTGAAGGAATTCTCTAAGATAGGCATTATTATTTTATGTTTCATTTTATAGGAGTATACAGTGTCAACACTTTCAGTGTTGTTATAAATAACTAATAATTATAGGTGCTTCGGGGAGTCAGGGATTTTGTAAGCAATAAACATGCTTTTGGTTTGCATATCCTTTCTGATTAATGTGTAACCTTTGCCACTCACTCACTTCATCCTGATTTAATTGTGGAGCATTTTAGCCCTAATTGTAGCTGTAAGTTTTTATGCCACACAGATTCTTTACTCGTACCTCTTTGCCCACTTACTGCTTAATGTCATTTGTATTCCTGCACCTCTAAATATCAAGTCTCAGGAAGGCTTCCACTGATATAAATTATACCTTCCATCAGTGAGGCTGGTAGAGCCATTACCCCAGATGAACAGGATATTGAAATGCAAGTGTGTAGCACATTAAAGAAATGCACGAAGCGACACGTGCTCTGGTGTACAGCCTCCATTACAGGTCCAGGAGCTGAGACGTAGTGATAGGATGCTTGGGAAGGGCTCTGTCACATGCAGACCTAACTACCCATCAGTTCCTGGAGGTCTGCAAGCACCCCTACTCTGGTTCAGTCAATGGTCATGTATAGAACATCTGCTGCACCAGGTGTCCAGCTGTGTGTGAAATGATGGGAAACATGCTTGCCCAGATAAGAGAAGGATAACAGAAATATCAAAGAATAATACAGTGACCATGTATACCTGGGATGGATGCACAGCCTGCTGGATGAGTTAGGCGATCATGCCCCTCATTATAGATGCCTTGTTATAGATCATAGAGCAATGATTTGGCCAAAGTGTCATTGAAAATAAAGAAGAAGGCGCTTATCTAGTGATTCTCTGAAGAGGTGATATGTAAGCTTGAATTTTAAAGAGGAATAAATTTCATATATGGAAGAGAAGAGGGCCAGAAACTAAATTTATACTGGCAAGAAAATTATTGGCGAAGCATCAGAGAGGTAGCATACAGGAGGACTCAGGATGAAAACTCTTGCTGACAGAAGACTAGTGTAGCAAGAGGAACATTACCACCTCCTTCCACCCCAGCAGTGCAGGAGGTTCCCCCTTCCCTTCTACACATGTCATAATGTTCTGGTGCTCAGTTATTACTTGGTTTGTTCACCCTAGTCTGCGATGCCTGAGCTATGATGCATGTGCATAGACATCAATAGAGAGAAAGAAATAATAACATTGCACAGGGAAGAAGAGTTGGCACTGCACTGGGAGGGAAGCTCTTACTGAGACGTGTGCAGACCAGTTCTACAGCAACGTTAAATGATTATACAATACAAGCACTGGGACCATAGGGTAATGTGCTAGCAGATCCAGGATTAGACAATAAATAATGACTCTTTCAGATTTGGGGTGTATAAAAGCACTGGAATATAGACTCTGGTACTGTAAAACTACCTCAGTACTAATCTGACATAAGGGCATGCATCACTGTGATCTATCACAAAGAGAAGGTAGAGGGGTGCAACATCTTCAGGGTCAGAAGACATGGGTTCTAATCCAAGCTGGGCTATTAAATTGCTGTTAGGCAACTACCCTGTCCTTCTTCCTCTATACACAGAGGCCTGTTGGACACAAATTAAACAATGTTCTTCAGGGCTGGAGGGATGAGAGGGTGGTTAACAACACTGGCATCTCTTCCAGAGGACCTGGGTTTGAGTCTAGCACCGTCATGGAGGCTCCCAGCTCCATAGGATCTGATGCTCTGGCCTCCTTAGGGAACAGACATGTATGTGGCACAGAGGCAAACATGTAGGCAAACACCAATACACGTAAAATAATACCTAAAACATGTTAAGAAAATGCTGTGGGCTTCCTATAGGGAAATTAAAATAAATAATTGTTAGTGTCATTATTGCTTATAGTAGTAAATTATTACTGTGACTTTTCTGATAATTTAACTAAGACTGGGTTACATTTCACCTGTCTACTCTTTGTGGAAAAAGGGGTGTCATGAAGTTTGAGCTAAATAAGATTCAATAGCACATTTTTAATGTGCTAAAATATTTTCAAATGCTTTCCAAAGTCATTTGCATATAAACAATTTGTTGGCTAATTATGGATATTATTCAGTTATTAAAATAGTCCCTAAAGGAAATATGCTTGACAGTTTTTAGTAGTTACATGTTGTTATTTTTACCTCTAAAATAATTGATATGTAATATACAAAAGTGTTTCAATTTAGATGTTTTAACCAATTGTCTCCATTTTGTATACTATCTTTCTCAACTATTCTGAATCAATGAGTCTTTAGTGGATTAGTTTAACCAATTTTCTTACTTTTTTTTCTTCTTTTCATATGTATGTCTGTGTGATGTACATATGTCTATATAAGCATGTTTGTATGTGTATGAACACATGTGTGAGGATGTGCACTCGAGTATATGTGTGCACTTGCATGTGAAGTTGATGTCAGCAACCTTCATCCACTGCTCTCCATTTATTCATTTGTGAGGCACTGTCTCTCAATCAAACCCAGAGCTCATGGATATGGAAACTCTTGTTGGCCAGCTCATTCATGGGATGCCTTTTCTCTGCACTTCAAGGCTGGAATTGCAGGCTAGCCGGCACCCTCCCAGAATCTGCTCATGCTCTGGGGCCATAAATGCTGGTCCTCTTGCTTGACTGTCAAGCTCCTTAACCACTGAACAATCCTCCAGCCCCAGTTTATCCAGTTGTTGAAATACTTCTATTTTTAAGTCTGTGGATTTCCTCTAGTGTTTTGAAGACAGAGGTAGAAGAAACACGCTCTAACACCGTAATTCTTTACCTTCCAATAGGCATAATACTCACTCGTAAGATACACATCATTTTATAACATCTCCATTCCAAGAACCAAAAGCAAGAGTGAGACGTTTTATATCATTATGTGTGTATGCGTGTGCACGTGTGTGCATGTGTATAGTGTGGTTTGTGTGGTAAGTGGTGTGTATGTGGGGGG
>JADRCC010369193.1:0-10242 GCA_019843855.1 Hylomyscus alleni
AGCTCTGAGGGCATTGGCCAGTCCATATTGTTGTTCGTCCCAAGAGGCTGCAAACCCTTCATCTCCATTGGTCCTTTCTCTAACTTCTTCATTGGGGACCCTGTACTCAGTTCAATGGATGGCTGTGAGCCTCTACTTCTGTATTAGTCAAGTACTGTCAGAGCCTCTCAGGAGACAGCTATATCAGGCTGGAGTGCCCTTCCTTCAGTCTCTGCTCCATAGTTAGTCTCTGCAACTCCTTCCATGGGTATTTCGTTCCCCCTTTCAAGAAGGAATGAAATATCTTTCTTTTTCATGAATTTCTTGAGGTTTGTGGGTTGTACTTTATGCATTCTGAACTTCTGGGCTAATAACCACTAATCAGAGAGTGCATACCATGTGTGTTCTTTTGTGATTGGGTTACCTCACTCAGGATGATATTCTCTAGATCCATCCATTTCCCTAAGAATTTCATAAATTCATTGTTTTTAATAGCTGAGTAGTACTCCATTGTGTAGATGTACCATAATTTCTGTATCCATTCCTCTGCTGAAGGACATCTGGGTTGTTTCCAGTTTCTGGCTATTATAAATAAGGCTGCTATGAACATGGTGGAGCATGTGTCCTTATTACATGTTGAAGCATCTTCTGGGTATATGCCCAGGAGTGGTATAGCTGGGTCCACTGGTAGAATTAGGACATTAGTATCTTAAGAAGCCACAAAATCCTTCAACTTTCGCCAGAATGGTACTTATATCATCAATGATCTATATCTCTAGATGAACAGTTTTACTTAATCTTTAAGAAGAGTTGTTCCAGTATTTCTGAAGTGTAATGAAGTTTGTTCTGTAACAGACATTTCACTACTTTAAAAACAAACATCAATGGCTTTATTGCTTTTGTATGAAGATGTAGCCAAAGAAAAGAACTGCCATACTAGCACTGCAGAGCTAAACAGCAAAGAGCCCTAGCTTTCATGACTACCACTGTCATCTTATGAATAATAAAAGATCATATTCCTGAACACATGTACAAATAAGTGCTGGGAACGGAGTGTAATATAAAAAAAAGAGGTAAACATTTAAGGGCTTATCTGTTGAGGTTTGGTCTTTTGTTATGTATTGTAATGCTCAATACTAGCCCCCAAGGTCTGGCTGATGCTTACCTCTTCCCTGCTGCTGGGCAGAAGCAAAGCAGGTGGAACTTTGGTTCCCGAGCTTGGGGTCTGAGGTAGGACCACCAGAGGGAAGAGAGGGAGGGTAGAGTGAGGAGAAGACGCCATGGGATTGAAGACCCTTGAGAACTTGGCCATGAGGGCAGGCCAGTTGGAGTAAGAGTGACCCAGATGGAACATGCCAAGTTATAATTCGGGGTTATTGATAGGAAAGGAGATACTAACACCTTAGAAAGTTGATATCTGCCCAGCTCTGGTGTTTTAAACTTTTATCATAAACATAAAGGGTTTTATCTGGGAACTAAATGGTCCATGGCAGGAAAGAAACCCCCAAATGAGATAAAATATACAGTACAACACTTAGCCCTTTTTAAAAAAAACCTCATAGAAGATTTAAGGAACAAACTACGTCAGTTTTTTTTTTTTCAACATGTGAGAATCTTGGATTAATATACCATGTTTTGTCTTATTTTGAATACTTTTGTTTGTAGCATGCTTTATGAAAAATTTGGTTATCATTTTCTCTCTTTCCCCACTCCTCACTTCTTTTTCTCTGAGAGAGGATTTCTGTATGTTGACCAGAGTGGCTTCTGAATCATGAATTAAAATGGTCCCCCTTCCCCATTTCTCTCATGAGTGCTAGGATTACAGATGTGCACTACCAGGTCTAACTTAGCCTAAAGTGGAACTTTCTCCATTGAGAAAATTGCAGATTTGTAGACTAATGAGAAAAATGAAGGGAACCCATTGTGATTTTCCCCAGGATACTTAGTACAATAAAACCCACCCACCTTATTCATATTTCCTCAGGATAAAATGACTATACAGGTCTGTAAATCTACCACTGCCGTAGAGACACGGAACAGTTCTGATCCCCCCTGGCACCCTCTTATAATCACACCATTCTTCTTCTACTCAGCCCCAAGCTGGTTAGTTTTGATGATGATGAACTTCCCTTTACACAATAATTAAAACTATATTCTGCCAAGGCAAGGAGAATTTTTTTTTAAGTGTACATAACAAAATAAGTTATGCTCCCCAGAGAAGGTCATGTTGCCAAACACTGAAGAGTGTTGGGTCTGAAATCTTTGAATGAAGAGCGTTGGGTCCGAAATCTTTGAATGAAGAGCTTTGGGTCCGAAATCTTTGAATGAAGAGCTTTGGGTCCGAAATCTTTGAATCTTTGCAATCTGAAGGGCTTGAATGCCCTGTGAACACTCACGCTTGAAACAAGCATCGATGACTGAAATCTCAGAAGTACAAATCTGTGGCTACAATGTGTCACGGGGCATCCAGCCTTACATTCTGGCTGTCTACTTAGAAATTCAACTAGAGAAAAGACACGTTGAATATAATGAAGAGATGAGGCTTTTATCTTGACTCCTTATTTTAAGCACTCATGCATAATGCCATGTTTATAGGTGGTGTGTCACTTATACAATTCATAAGGCCCCAAATTGAGGGGTCAACTTTGACATGTCCTGAACAGCTCAAGCCCAGTCTATCTACAGTTATATTGAGTAAGATCTAAAGCTATATAGTTGAAGCCCAGGCAAAGAGATTTGAACTTTGAATGCTTCATCAGGTTCCTTTTGGCACATGAAATATATATGTGTGTGTGTGTGTGTGTGTGTGTGTGTGTGTGTGTGTGTGTATGCACATATACATGTGCACACATATACACTTCAAGCCACATTAAATACATCTTTATTTTGTTAATTCAGGTAAAACACATCTAATTAAGAAATAATTAAAGATTAGTATGAAGGGAAGGGGGAGATGGCCAGTGATTAAAGTGCTAATGTAAAGACATGAGTTCAGATCCCAGCACATACATCAAAAGCAAGGTGTGGGATGTGATGCTACACATATTTAATCCTAGAACTGGGATGGCAGAGACCAAAGGATTCCTGAGGTTGGCTGGGAAGCCACTTTAGCCAGTCAGCAAACAAAGGGGTCAGTAGGAGACCACATCTCAAAAAAGTAGGTGGATGGTGACTAAGGGTGAGGACTGAGAACTGGCATCAACCTCTGGCCTCCACATGAACACACACATGTATATCACATATACAAGTACACACACATATACATACATATGTATGCATAGAAGCCTGTTCTCAAAAAGGAAGTCAAAGAAAATAATTTCTTTGTTCTTTGAATACTCAGTGCAAACTGAATAAGTGATTTTGAGCACATCCAAAAGGAAGAATGGTGTACAGGAGAAAGAAATTGTCTAAATACACAGATTACAGAAGTGGGCACTGTGAGATGTTGTGGAGATGGCAGTCCCATTGCTGGGTATACAGCTGTTGGTTGACTCAGCGGGTTGTGGTAAGATCCTAGGCAAGTCTTCATTTCAGCAGTACATTTTCTCTAAGTTTACAGTTTCAATATTGTATGTGACAAAAGATTACTTACCTCACAGATGTCGTCCTCAGCACTGGGGATAGGGCTCTTAGAGAGTGCCATTCAACCCTGACTGACCATGATAGGTGCACAGGGGGCATTCGCACTTCAGCAATGCATCTAATTTATATCACGTACACATTTTATAACTTTGACTTTCAAAGAATTTCAATGACTTGACATATATGGTGAAGAAAAGTACTTTGACTTCCCTTCCCTTCAGGGCTGTGGAGACACCATGCCCCCATTCAGAACTCCCTGGGCAGAGAATGTTCATCCGGACCCGTGAGGATGTTATGATCCTGTTTAGAGCTCTGATTAGGATTTTGCAGATAACTCTCAGAACTGCTTGCATTTGATAGTTCACCTACAGTTCTCAAAGAAATGGGTTACTCAAAACAGGCGAAGAAGAACCTATAAATTCCGTAGGTGCTTCTCTGGATGGAGAGAAGCCTCTCTTCATCTGTGCAGAGAAGCTGTATAACCGTTGGAACCTAATCCACAAAAGTGGCCTCCTCGCTCCTCCAGACCATCAAGCTGCCCTTCTAAGTCCTTTCTAAGGGAGCGTCCAGGCCCAGGCTCTTCCTTCTGCGTGCTCACAGTCCATCGACCTTCTCAACACTGTGAAGCGAGCCACGCTGTAGACTTTTCAGCTGCTCTCAACTTAAACAGCATCCCCGGAATCCATACTCTCAAATACTAAAATAAAAAGCACAGTACAATCATATATGAAAAAAATAATTGCCACAAGAGACGTGAAAAGTATGAGAGAAATTTTGCAACGAAAAATCTGTTGTAAGTGGGATCAGCGAGCGTCTGTGAATGTGGAGAATTACTAAAAAGTGCAGAACTTTGAGTGTTGATCTCAAGCCCTAAACTGTCCTTGCTCAGTTTCGCTCTTGTTCTCTGGAGAAGGAAAAGCTCGAGAGAACAGAAATACTTTTCAGAAGTACTGGGCAGGACCAGAAGCCTATGGATGCAAAACATGATCTTAAACACAAGAAAATATTTTTTTAGAAAATCATTTTTTAATTATGTGTATGTTTATCTGTGCAGATGTGTGTGTATGTGAGTGTTGGTGCCCACGGAAGCTCCTGGATTCCCTAGGGCTGGAATAGCTGACAGCCACTCCATAAGGGCAGGGAAGTCAGGTCCTCTGCATGAGCAGCAAGCACTCTTCAACAGTAAGCCATCTCCTTGGCCTAAGAAAAGCTGTACATTCAGTATGAAGATAATTCTACCAAGCTTCACCCAAAGTATCGGTGCCCACAGAGGCTCCTGGATTCTCTAGGAATAGCTGACAGCCACTCCCAACAGAGTCTTTACATGGCCTATGGTAATGCCTTGTCCTTCTAAGGCACTAAAAACTATCAGCAAACTCTTGCATTCATTAAATCTAGTCACATATTAATACATTGTTCTAAAAATGTCCCTTATGGCATTGTTTAGTAGAGAACGTTCTTTGAGATTAAACCACTGTTGTCAACTAGGCTGACTGTCCTTATATTAATCTTGTTGACCACAAAGAGAAGATGAAGAGCTCTGTTTTTCTATGTGACATATTTGTAGGTGCTAAGCCTAGTGGGTACCTTTTCTGCTCACTAAAAAAAAAAATTACATTTTTCTTTAAATATCCACTCCAATTATGGCATATTTTTGCAATTAATTATATCTCATTAATTTTCTTACCAGTGTGATAAATACAAACTGACTATGACTTACACTGTCAAATACATTTGATATTTTCCTTGAAGTTAATTTATAGTGGTGTAATTTATCAATTTTATCTATAAATCTGTTATTCCTAAGAGAAAATTGTTTCAAAAAACCCTAAACTCAATTTACACAGTGCTCTGCAATACATCAAATAGTCTTATAACACCTACTTCTTACTTAAGGATGTCTAAGTATAAATAAATGTCTCTAAGATGGCCTCAAAATAGTGATCTAAAGAGTTTTTATTATCAATTTATTTTAATTCACCTGTTAAGTCTCATTCATTACTCCAAACATAGATCATAAGAATAGAACATCTCTCTGCAGAAGACTTATTTATGTTGCCTTGTGTCCATTGTCTCCGCTCTGATTTCTGTCTTGGTAGTAGGCTGCTGTGCTCTGCTCTGCTTCAGAGTCTGTTACAAGTCACTTCTCAGTGAAGCATCATCAGTTATGGCACAGAGCTTCTACATCTCTCAAGTTACAGCGCTAGGAGTCGATATGAAGAGAAGTTCCTTCCCTATAGTCATCTTAATATGAACTCAAACTATAAACTAAAGTGATCTCTAGCACTGACCCCTCAGTGACGTTCTATATCGGCATACGAGTCTCACTAATGATCATACCGAAATCTCAAGATGTGAGAGGGAGAGCGGGGCAGTGGTGGTGCACACCTTTAATCCCAGCACTTGGGAGGCAGACAGGCGGATTTCTGAGTTCGAGGCCAGCCTGGTCTACAGAGTGAGTTCTAGGACAGTCAGGGCTATACAGAGAAACCCTGTCTTGAAGAATCAAAAAAAGAGAAAAAAATGTGAGAGGGAAAGCCACAGAGGTTAGGAGAAGAAGTGGATGGATGAGAATAAAAACTAAGTAAGGGAGAATGATACACCAGCATCTTAGCCTAGTATTTAGACCCTCATATGTTTTGTACCAAGCCACTATTCTTTCCTATTGTACAGTTGTGTTATCTACACATATTGATCCATTTTTTAAAATCAAACATGCACATTCAAACATTTTCCAAACCATTGAAAAGGTTGTGTCAACTTCTCCTAGAGTGATGCTCTTCTCCTAAACTTTAGTTTTACAGACAAGTCTCCAAGCCATCTGAGAAAACTATCCAAACCAAGTATTTATCAACGCTAATAGACCCCCCAGAGATCTGCTTTTCACAGTGATCTTGTACTTCTCAGGTATTTATGACCCCTTCCTCCAAATGCAGTCCTTATGCTCCGTTTTATATTTACCTCATCCTACTGAAAAGAAAGAAATGTACCCATCATTAATGCTATGATTCAGGCAACTCAATTTTAATACAGATACGAAGAATAATTCCATTAGCATTTGAAAGTTTCCTAGATTCTAACTTCTTCTTCTTCATACTGACTCATTTTGTATGAAGCAACCCCCATGAGAACAAAACTAAAAATCCATCCTTTGCCTTTTTGATCACTAAAAATTAGATATCAACTACAAAATAACTCTCTTTTTGTAATTTCATACAACACAAGAACATAAGGAAATGAAGTTATTACCTGGCTCTTGAGAGTAATGTGTTTCCTGTCTGATGTGATCTATGAAAGGATCAGATAACATCCTGTCTGCTACATACAAATCTTTAAAAGAACTCCCTTATATCTACCTCTTAAATTATGCATAAAAATCTGACTCAGAAATAGCAGTTCTGCCACGGATTTCTGTAGAACAGTTCTAAGAGTCTTAAAAATTCATTTCCCAAACCACACTTTCCTTTGAATACATAAGGCAGGGAAAAGATGAATGAGTTAATTAGATATAAAATTACCCTATGTGAACTGAACTAAACTATATTAAATAATGGATAAAAATGTTCAAAGGAAAAAAAATAAGAAATTTAACCTCAAATATTAAAGCCATGGGACTTCTGTAGCCTGAAGGATATATATATATATATATATATATATATATATATATATATATATCCATTCTATAGGTATACATGCATGCATGTATACATATCTATGCACATATAGCCTTAAAATAATGTCAAGTACAGCTCTGTAAATTTTTATTTAATGTAAATTCAAAATTGCTTTAGAATTTACATTAATAATTTATCTTCTAGTACTGTATAAAAGGCTTAGTGGTACGAGCTGCTCTTCATGGTGATCTAGATTCAGTTCCCAGCACCAACTTCATTCTGCTCTCAATTGCCTCTAACTCTAGTTCCAAGGGATTCGATGCTTTGTTCTGGCCTCCGTAGGCACCAGGCATGCACATGGTACCCATATATACATGTAAGCATTCACACATGCATTTAAGATAAAAATAAATAAATCTTTAAAATATTCATCTTTTGTACAAAATTAAATGCCTAATATTTTCTAGCAAGTATTTGCTAGTAATATTTACTTAATAAAATGGTTAAATCTATATTTGCATTAATCATCCTATGGTTGAAGGTTTAACCACCAAATAAAATAATGCATGTAGACTCGCTTTCAAGATTAGCACTGTAATTTCATTATTACTAATAAAAACTAAATATGGCCACTACTTATTTGATATTATCCTTTAATAAACATCTTGGTTAGGCCCCAGAGCATTCCTATACCATAGATCTATTACTGTCCTGCTTCAGTGATAAAAATCTGTATATAGGTTGGTTTAAGCCACTTTCCTATAGTCACACAACTGATAAAGGGTTGGGCCAAGGTATGAATCTCAATGTTTGGCTCCACATGTCAGTATAAATTTCACACTCCTCGGTTCTGTGTTACATATATGTTCTGTTATTCGATTTTCATTGCATATGAATGCATGCACAAAATAGGAAACACATTACATATTACTATACATTAATGGTAAAAAGAATATTTATCCTATGTTTAGTAAAGCAGGTGCTTTATATGTGTAGAAACATAGATGAAACAATTGATAATAATGAGTTGAGTTATGGTAGAAAACTGTACTTCAACCTCTGGAGAGGTTGGTGATTCAGTGTTTTAATCTAGACAGATAGATATATAGATATACAGATAGATATAGATAGATATAGATATAGATATAGATATAGATATAGATATAGATATAGATATAGATAGATCTAGATAGATATATAGGAAGGAACTGAGTGGAGTTCTGAAACTGTAGTCTTGAGTTCATCCACCCAGGCCCCCAGAAGCTACAGCAGCAACTAGTCAAGGAGAACTGTGACCACCTAGGTGGTAGCAGATGTTGGCATTATACACTTGAGACTGTTTTTTGTTTTGTTTTTGTTTTTTTTTTCAGCCATATAGAATGTGCAACAAGACCATGGGGATATCTACCATGATTTCGAAGGAAGCCCTTGCAATTTAGACAGTGTGGAACAGGATTAGATTTCCTCCAAGGACCCCTGAGAAAAAGATGGTATGTGAAATTGTGAAAATGAAGTCTAGGCCTGCAGTGAAGGCTCTAAGATACTAGAAAAGTTGTGATGTGAAATGTCTACTTACGAACACGACAAACAATAAACGGAGTGGATCCTGAGAGAAAAAAAAAAAACATGGAAGGGCTATGGGAGCTCACAGCAAAAGACCACCTTTCCAAGACAGAAGGGAGTGACAGCCTTTGGTGGGTACGATAATGGGCTTTGCCTTGTTCTGATCTGATTCTTACTCCCGATCCCTCTATTTCTCCCTTTGCCAATTAAAATATTGGCTTTGTATCATCATCATGTTCTGTTATGTTAGGGGTGTGTAAATTGTTCTTTGATTATTTTATAGGGGCTCTCAGCTAAGAGCTTGCCCTGTGTCTCTAAGGAGACTTTACTGTTAGACTCCTGAGTAGTGATGGAATTGTTAAAGTTCTAGGGCATCTTAGAGTTTCCATCATGAGAGAGCTAGGAGGACCTGTTCCTGCCCAGGTGTACACTGCTATTATTTGAGTAGGAAATACCCTTCCCACAGGCTTATGTTTTGAACTTGTTTTTCCAGCTGGTATTTTCGAGGCAGGAGACAGGAAACTCCACCTGTTCAGAAATAGCTAGAGGTAGTGGGATGCTAGGTAGTGGGATGCTGAGGGCAGATCCCTTGGGGCGACTGATGCTTGGACCCTGACTGTTCTCTCTCTGCCTTCCAGTTTTCATGAAGTAAACCACACACTGCATCTGCTCATTACGATGTTATGCTTAAGCACATGGACTGAATCCTCTGAAATAATTACCCCAACTAAAGATTAGCTCTTTAAGTTACACCTATGATGTATTTGTACCACAGCGTTCTGGTAGGGGTGTGTGTGTGTGTGTGTGTGTGTGTGTGTGTGTGTGTGCATGTATGTATGTATATATCCATATGCAACTAAAACAAGAGGAAATTGGAACATGGGCAGATTATTTACGGATTAATACAAGTTTTCATTCCTTCTCCTTTCTTCTGTTTAACCAAATACATGACCCATCCCTGTAGGTAAGTTGAGGAAGGGCAATCTTTCTGTAAGCCACATCCAAATAACCTTTTGAAACCTCTCTTGGTTCCTGTCTTTGCTTTGCTATCTATCACCTTGCCATGGCTGCCTGTCACAAGATAAATTCCAAGCTCTTCCATCACATTGTGTGACTCCTCAAGCTCGTCTCTTACTTCTCTAGAATTTCATACAACATACCTTCCTAATCTATTCGGTCTGTATAAAGTTAGATTTCCATCATTCTGACCAAATATCTAAGAGAAAATAATTTAGAAGGAGAATTCGTCTCATGGCTATAGTTTTGTTTCAGAACTTGGTTACTTGATGTGTTTGAGGATATTCTTCCCCTCATGGTGGAAGGGTAGCTGAGAGAGTTAGAGATTTCTAAGAAGAGATACACCCTCAGAGACCTAATTGGGCCAGGGAGTTCCTAGAACTTCCCTAAACAGTGTGACTAGCTGAGTCCTGGGCATTTAACCAGTGAGAGCACATCTAGGGCATTTAATCCTCATTCAAACAGAGCAGAAGTCATCCAGCCCCTG
>JADRCC010369311.1:0-10089 GCA_019843855.1 Hylomyscus alleni
TTTTTTTTTTTTTTTAAAGATTTATTTACTTATTTTGTATATGAGTTGTCTTCAGATACACCAGAAGAGAGCATCAGATCCCATTACAGATGGTTGTGAGCCACCATACGGTTGCTGGGCATTGAACTCAGGGTGTCTGGAAGAGCAGTCAGTGCTCTTAACTGCTGAGCCATCTCTCCAGCCCCAGCTGTGAGCATCCTTGAATACTGGGAATCAAACCTGGGTTCTCTATAAGAGGAGCCAGTTCTCTTAATGGCATCTCTCCAGCTGATACACACACACACACACACACACACACACACACACACGGTGGGGGGGGGGAGAGAGAGAGAGAGGGAAAAGGAGAGAGGGAGAGGGAGGGAGAGGGAGGGAGAGGGAGAGAGAGAGTTGTACGTGTAGAGAAGGAATCTCTTATGTATTGTATGGAAGCATCACTTGTCAATAAAAAGCTGATTGGCCAATGAGCTGAGGCAGGAAACAGAAGGCGGGAGTTCCAGTAGGGAGAAAGGAACTCTGGGATAGAGTCAGGTATAGGAGGATATTTGCCTCGAATTCTGAGGAGACAGATTCATGAAACTGAGAAGACGTAGCCAGCCATGTGGCACTCATAAAATTGAATAAACAGATTAATTAAGTTATAAACTAGTTGGGGAACAAATCCAAGCTTATGGCCTAGGCATTTATTCATATATAATTAAATCTCAGAGTCATTATTTTGGTAACTTGGGTGAGAGTGGAAAAGCCTACAGTTGTGTGATTGTGCATGTGTGTCTGTATGTGTGGGTTTTGCCCATGTGAGTGCAGTGCCTCTGGAGGCCAGAAGAGGGCACTGGATCTCCTGGAGCTACTGCCTGCTGTGAGTACTGGAAACTGCACTCAGTCCTCTGGCAGAACAGTATGTGCTCTTAATTGATGAACTATCTCTCCAGCCTTGGCTAATCTTAATTACCAATTCGATGGGATTTAGAATCCTCATGGAAACAAGTCTCTGGGTGTATCCATGAGGCATTAGGTTAGTCTTTGGGTATGTCTATGAGGCATTAGGTTTGCTGATATGGGAAGAGCCACCGTGAGTGTGGTGGGCAGCACCACTCCATAGCTGGAGTAAGTGAATCCATGCTAGAGAGCTGAGAGTCGGCAGTCACCTATCTCTGCTTCCTTACGGTGGAGGCAGGGCGACCAGCTTCTTTCCCCCATGCCTCTGCACTAGACTGACTGACTGTACCCGGGAACCATGAGCCCTTCTGCAAACTGCTTTTGCTGGGGACTTTGCCACAGCCAGAAGTAACTAATACACTCTACTATGGGGTCCAAAATTAGAAGCCATCCTTCCGGGCCAGCGGAACCCGGAACCTGTTAACTATCCTCGCTCTCTCCCCTCCCCCAGCCCAGTGTCTGGTAAGCACTCTTCCATTTTCTCCTCCCACGACGATGACAATGGCCACTTCTTCAACTTCCCTGTGGAAGTGAGAACATGTGGTTTCTGTCTCGGCCTCGCTCACTCTACAGAGTGAAATGAACTCTGGGGCTTAGCTAAGCCGCACAGGTTCCTTTGCTCCACCGTGACTAGTTCTCGGCGGCACACAGGTACCACATCTCTTTCCAGCCGTCTGCTGGTGGCACGGGGCTCAGGGCCCTGAGGTTGGTTCCTTGCCCTGGCTATGGTGAATAGAGGCTCAGGGGTAGGGGCAGCACTCTCCAGCACACTAGTTCCCCTCCTGTGAGCATGCGCACCAGCGATGGGTTGGCTACACCACGAAGTAGGGCCTTTCAGGTTTCTGAGAAACTTCCATGATACATCCGGGACCCTGGCACAAACCGACAACCCCACCGACATCGTCTGTCTGTCTCTGTCTGTTTCCTCTGCATCCCTGCCCAGCTTCCATCACATCTTGTTTACTTTTACTTTAGTTTGTATGTCTCTGTGTCATGCGCACAAGTGTGGACACCAGAAGTTGGCAATGGGTGTCTTCCACGATTGTGTTCTCCCTTGTTTTTTGAGATAGTCTCTCACTGAACCAGGAGTACACTAATGTGGCTAGACTAGCTAGCCAGACGGTCCCCCAGGGTTAAGCTGTCTGTCTCCCCAACTCTGGGATTACAGGCATACAGTACACGGATGCTGGGGGAGTCAAACTCGGGTCCTCGAGTGTCTTTTTTTTTTTGGTTTTTCGAGACAGGGTTTCTGTGTGTAGCCCTGGCTGTCCTGGAACTCACTCTGTAGACCAGGCTGGCCTCGAACTCAGAAATCCGCCTGCCTCTGCCTCCCAAGTGCTGGGATTAAAGGTGTGCGCCACCACCGCCTGGCTTCGAGTGTCTTAACTCAGCCATCTTTCCAATTAAAACATTAACCAGTTCTGTGTGTCTGTGGTGCGGGTGTGTGTGCCTTGGCATGACTGTGGCGGTCAGAGGACAACTCTGGGAGTCTTTTCTCCTTTTCCTTGCTGAGACAGGACCCATCGTGTTTCTGTGTTGTGTATTCCAGTATAGCTGGCCTCAGAGCTTCTGGGACATTCTGTCTCTTCTTTGCCTCTCACTGTAGGAGTGCTGGGGTTCTTGCTGATTGGGGAAAAAATAAGCCTGATATCACCAAGAGAAAAACAGAAAGGTGGGTAGATGGATGGATAGATGGATGGATGAACAGATGAGGAGATGGCTCAGTGGGGTGCTGGGCCTGTCATGCAAGCATGACATCTTCAGTTCCCCATAACATAGGTAAGGCATGAATATCTGTAATCTCATAAGCTCAGCACTCCTATGGCGAGAGCGGAGTGGGGACAGGACACAGCCAAGGGAATAACGACAGGAAGTGCTATTTGTCGTAAGGCCAAGAATGTGAACGGGGACGGGGAGCATGGAGATGGGAAGGCTGGGAGGCTCCTCCCACTGGCACGAGTGCCCTGTCCTCTGCCCTCCCCTCTATTAGATGCCGGGTCCCCCAGGGGCCAGTGGTGAGGCCAGGCTCCACCAAGAGGTTTTCTGTCTTAGCACGAGATACTAGTAAGGAGGACCCTCACCCACCCCCTTGTCTGATTCTCAGTGACAGTTGCTTCTGGTCACCTCTGGGGACAGTGCCTCCCACTATAGATTTAGGAATTTTATATTGGGCTGTGAGCAAGGGAGTCACGAGGGGCAAAGGTAAGCAACTCTGGGTGCTGGGTGGGTGGGCTCCTCAGAGCTCTCCTCCTTCCTTCCCCAGGAGGTCGTTAAGAATGGAAGGACTGGCAGATTTCTGAGTTCGAGGCCAGCCTGGAACTCAGCCTCTATAGAGTGAGTTCCAGGACAGCCAGGGATACACAGAGAAACCCTGTCTCGAAAAACCAAAAAAAAAAAAAAAAAAAAAAAAAAAAAAAAAAAAAAAAAAAAAAGAATGGAAGGGCTGCTGATCAGTTCCTTCCAGGTGCCCAACGACTCATACCCAGTGTGCCTTGCTGTCTAAGGAGAGAGGCCAGTGTGCAAACCATGGTGATGACAGCCGACTCTAGAATCTGGACCTTGAAGGACAGACAGAAGGGCTAAGCTGCACGGGAGGAATGGAACAAGCACTATGTCTCTCTCAGAGGGAGGGCAGAGTCCCCTGGGTACCAGTGCAGGCCTGGGAAGGGTGACTCCCCTCCCTTCCACTCTGTCTTCTGCAGAGCCTGTGCCCCACCAGCCATTGTTCAAAGGTTTAAAAATAAAGGTTTCTCGGCTTGCGCCCTGCCGGGGATCCGAGGGAGAGTGCCAGCCCAGGGCTGACGGCCTTCTGGCAGGATAAGGGGGCCTTACCCAGCTCTACCACTAGCATCACTGGGAGCAGGGAGGTCTCTCAGTCTTTTTTGGGACTGGCAGTATGGGGGGCAGTGCTCCTCACTGTGGCTGTTGAGGGTGGGGTGGGGGACCTGCCCTCCCCAAGTTCCTAACAACTTCTGACCAATGTGGACGACATGCCCTTCTCCTGATATCCCCCTCTCCCTACCTAATGGTTCCACAGTAACAGCCACTGCTGATAGCCTGGTGTGGGCATGGCCACTGTCACCACTACACACACGAGGAAGGCAAGGCTCAGAGAGGGTTAATAACTTGCCAAGGTCACACAGCTGGCCCGTGGGGGAGCCAGGGCTCACCCTGAAGTCTGTTGGATTCTTCTGAGTTAATGACATCACCCACTAATCTGCCACCTCCTGTGACTCTAATGCCCTGCCTTCCCCGGACTCCCATTCCACACTCTCTCAGATTTCTGCCACTCCTAAGTGACAAGAGAGAGGAGACACTAAGTGGAGTAGGGGTCAGAACCATCAGGGTAGGGGCACCGGAGTGCGCCACGGCCAGGGTTAGGCCTGCATCCTGGTGTTCAGTGCTCACCCAGAACCTTGGGGCAACCTTGGGGAAACAAGGTCAGTCGGATGGTCGCTACTCAGGTGGGGGCTGTGCCCAAAGCGTTCTTCTAGACAGTGTCTGGAACAGCACTTCTCAGCCTGTGGGTCACAACCCTTCTGTGGGTTGAAGGACCCTTTCTCAGGGGTTACATATCAGATATTTGTATCATGACTCATGATACAAATCTTGCAGTAGCAAGATCACAGTTATAACGTAGCAACGAAAGTAATTTTATGGTTGGGGGTCACCACAACATGAGGAGCTGTATGTATTAGGAAGGCCGAGAACCACTGGTCTAGAAGGTTAACTGGCACCTTCCCCCTCCCATGTGTGCCTGCATGAAGGTTCACTTGTGAACCAAGGGACACTGAGACACCCTACATGGGAGGCAGGAGAGGTCAGGTGGGCCAGTTCCAAAAGGGGATGTCTCCACATGAGCTTCATTCAGCAGGCAAGCAGGGCCCTGCCTTCCCATGGTGGCACGGCTGCCAGCTCCCCATTCCAGACAAGGTCTGGTGATCCCCCATCCGCCCCCGAGGCCTCTGGCGGGTAAGGCTGGCACATTGGTGCTGGCACCGGAATACAACATTCCAGAGCCCCCCACATTCCTGCCAACCCGAGATTCTTGGCAGCACAGGAGACAGCAGGGTCTTCAGGATGTTGGGGTGGTAATGTGAGGGGGAGGGGGAGGGGAAGGCAGAGGGGGAGGGGCAGACCCCTCCCACCCACCAGAGATGGAGGCCTCAGGGGCTGCCTCTTTCCCACTTTAATCAAAACCTGCAAGTTCACTGGTCCTGGGCAGAGAGCAGGTGGCTAAAGTGTTGTAGTGAGAGTCTGACCCACTGTGTGACTCTGGGCAAGGCTCATGCCTTCTCCTGTCAGTGACTCAAGAACATCTGAAGCAGGTACCTGAGAAAGTGCCTTCCATAGTCAGTATAGCACGCGAGAGGCAGGGATATAGGCTTGCCCAACCTGGCACCCTAGCATCCCCGCAATCTCATCACAGGGTTGTCCCCCTCTACCCCCCCCCCCCCGACATCCCTTCCCTCTTGGGCTCTTCATTTACCCTCCTCTGGCCTTCAGGGAGTGGCCTATGCTAGGACTTCAGCCTTCTGGTCATTCGGGCCTCGGCTCAAATGTCACCCTCACAGAAGCCTGCTCTGACCTCTTTCTTAAGCCAAGGCCTCCGCCCGCTCAGTATCTGTCAATCAGATTTCTGATTTGTGTCCTTGGTGCCACCCTGACACTGCTGAGATGGCCCTGTTCATTCCTTGTTTATTTGCTGACTGTCCTTCCCTTGGGCTGTCACCTCCGCGGCAGGGACAAAGCATGACCAGTTGCTTTCATGTCTGTCCCTCTCTTCCTGACCTGCAGTGCTGGCTTCTGCAAGCATGGGTTATCCTTAAGCCACTTTGGAGACGTTTCTGAGATTCAGTGGGGCGGGGCAGGAGGGAAGACTCAGGACCTCTGATCCCCATGGTCCATTTCCCAAGAGCAGGAGAGTGCCCCAGACCTGGAAACCCCCTGGGTCTGGCTGCCAAGGCATGCAGTTCCGGGGTGACCTCATCGCCTTGAAAGGAGGGCAACAGGGGCAGGAAGCAGAGGGCGCATCAGACAGACTAAATTTAGAGTGTTTGATTCAGTCGGGGTAGACAATATTCCTGGAGTTCCTATTGTTCGTGAGGGGCCAGAGGGCAGGCTGCTTGCTAAATGGCAGATCCTGATCCATGCCAAGTTGTCTGGGCACATGGGGGGCGGCGGTTGGGGCAGGATCAGGGTTGGGGGCCAAGATGGAGCTGGAGAAGAAGCTGTGTAGAAGTCAGGGTACAGTCAGGTAGGCTCTGGGCTCTCGGAGCACTGCCCCTTGGAACTAAGGTCAAAGGTAGGAAAGCGGCACCCCAGGATAAAGAGCGAGCCCTGCAGCTTCTTGCTTTGTGCCTCCATATATAGGAAGGTCATGACTCACCACCTCGTTCTGCTATTGTCCTGGTGGGGGACTTCAGGCTCGGCTCCAGGGACACTGTAGCCAAGGCCTCATGGATACCCTAAAATCCTACCTGGCCTAGGATCGGCAGGCAGCTGTGTCCTTAGCCTGATACTTTCCTCTTGGAGCAGTACTGGCTGTTTCTCTGACCTCAGGGTCCTGATGTCAGCTTCAGGCCTGCCTGACAGGACAGGAGAACAGGGCCTTCCGAAATCCATTACCATGGCAACGAAGATTCAGATCTGGGTGGCTCTGGAGATGCCGGAAGTTGAGGCTGGGGTGCTTCTGACCTGGCCTGCCAAAGCTGAGGACTGGACCACAGCCCAGCGGGCTGCCCAAGCTAATCCCATGGCTGTGCCACACGTCGTCCCTCAGGGTGTCCTGTTTCTGCTCCCACACTGTAGCCAGCCTCTGTAGGAAGATGGCCATAGTGCTGTCCTCATTTAGAGCTAGATTAGGAGGTGAAGCCTCAGTAGGCCAAGGTGGGAGAGCCCAAGCCCCACTCCCATCCGACAAGCCCCACTGAGGCCCAGAGAACTGCTTGGCCCAGTTGCCCTGGAAATAGAGAAGGGAAGCAGAACTTTCAGTAACATTTGCTCTATCTGTAGAGCTGGTGTGTGACAGGCAGGGGGAGGGGACCTGGTGATGATGCTCAGAGCTTGGTCCTGCTTCCCTTCAGCTCTCTGGCTCAGACAGGGCCTTGAAAAATGAAGCCACTCCCCTTGAAAGCCTAATGAGGACTCCAGAGGGTCTGACAGCTCGCACTGCTCACACGCTTTGCCAGGCCGAGGGGCCTTCACTAGTAGAGGTCGGTGGGTACCGCGCTGCCCTCGAGCAGCCCACAACCCTGCCCTGAGTGGCTCCGAGGCTGCTCGCTGCCTCTCTTGATTTCACAGGGTGAGTCACGTTATCATGTTCGCGGGGCTGAGTAACCACCTGAGTTATTTATACTCAGGCTAAGCAGGCTTCCTTCCCTCCTCCCAGAGCCTGGCTGGCCAGAGGATGGGTGGGGGTGGGGAGGAACCTGGAAGGGGGCAGGGGAGTGGAAGGAGGCAGCTGAGGCACCCCCACATCCCCTCCCGAGTCGCCACCCCCATAAAAGCACCCAAAAATAGCCATGAGTGTCCCAGCACAACAGGATGGGCCGGACCTATGGCATCGATGCATAGGGTGACAAGGGGCTGGGGAGGGGGGAATTCCTCTCCTGAGCGAGTCACCCGTCTGGAAAAATAAAGAAGGAAAAAGCTGAAAATTTTTTCCTTCCATCAAAACAGGAAGAAGCTGGGGTGGCGGGAGATGAAGGGGAGATGATTGTGGAGGCTGAGGTGTCATTCTCCAACCTGAGGTGGTCTTCCGGGATAGGAAGCCCGTCTCTGCCTGCACACAGGGACCCACCAGTCAGCCTGCCCTCCCCCCTCATCCCCCACCGCTCCCCGGTGTTTCTCACGGGCCATTTCTGGGTGTTTTGATCTGACTTCTTCCCAATGTTTACCTTGATGCACACAGACCCAAGTCCCACTCCTACTGTATCACACAGACACACTTAACTCGCCCAGCACACCCCAACCGGATTCCACATGGGAGAGAGTATTTCATCTAGAGAAGAAAGATCTGTCTTTCTGGCAGGGTGTGGTAGTGAAGGTCTGTAGTCCCAAGAATCAGGTGGTTGAGGCAGGAGGATCAAGAATTTCAGGGTAGTCATGGCTACCCAGCTAGGCTGTCACAACCAAACCAAACCAAAACAACAACAAAAACAAACTTTCCCCCCCCCCCCCCCCCCCCCCCCCAGACAGGGTTTCTCTGTGTAGCCCTGGCTGTCCTGGAACTCACTCTGCAGCCCAGGCTGGCCTCAACCTCAGAAATCCACTTGCCTCTGCCTCCCAAGTGCTGGGATTAAAGGCGTGTGCCACCACCGCCCAGCGGCTTGTTACTTCTTATGAGACTAAGCTGGCCTCAGACTCAAATCTGCTTGCCTGTCGGCTGAGTAATGAGATTAGGCACATGCGCCACCATGTACCCCTGGCTAGCCTGGAACTCACCATGTAGACCAAACTGGCCTTGAAATCATAGAGATCTACCTGCCTCCTAAGTGCTGACATTAAAGGTGTACATTACTGTGCCCAACAAGACTTATTAAAGATTTATTTCATTTTTTGTTTTGTGTATGTGAACACACTTGTACAGGTGCCCCCAGAGGCCATAAAGGGGCCTTGGGTCCTCTGGAACTGGAGTTGTAGCAGATGAGGGCCACTCAGTGTGTCCTGGGAACAGACCTCTGGAAGAGTAGCGATGCTTTTAACCACTGAAACATCTCTCCAGTTCCTGACTATTTTAATTGTTTTTTAAAGATTTCTGTATATGAGTACTCTATTCGCAAGTGTGAATGCAAACAGCAGAAGACATCAGATCTCATTACGGATGGTCATGAGCCACCGTGTGGGTGCTGGGAATTGAACTCAGGACCTCTGGAAGAGCAGTCGGTGCTCTTAACAGCTGAGCCATCTCTCCAGCTTGATTTTCTTTTTCGGAGTGTGTGCTCACATGTAAGTGCAGGCACCAGCACAAGTGTAAAGAGGGTGGAGCTAGTGTTATAGGCTTGGGAGCTGCCTGTCTTGTGTGCTGGAACTGAACTTGGGTCCTCTGCAAGTTAACTACTAAGCCATCTCTCCACACCATGACTCCTCTCGCCTCCTCCTAGCACTGCCTTGGGAACCCTGGCAATTCAAGTCTAGGCCAAGTCTAAGCACAGAGGCTCTCCCAGGAGCCACATTCCCCACCCCCACCCCTACAGACTATTTTCTCCTCCATCACAGGCTGGTGGTCATTCTTGTGGAGTGTCCTGAAACCTGCTAAGAAGCCTGTCGGTGAAGCCTGCCGTCCTTGGTGGAGGATGGCAAGCACAGCTCCCTTCTACGTACTCCAGTGCTGCAAACGTGCCTTCATTCTCTACACTAACCCAACACCATCGATTGATGTGGCTGGCTTCAGAACAGGACAAACCCAGGGGCCATGGCTGGGACCTGAGGGGGTGCCGCTTGTAACCATGGTAGAAGGTGGGGGAGGGGTCTTCCGGGGACTCCAGCTCCCTTCTGTGGCACTGACAATGGCTCACCATTGGTGGTTCTGGCAAGGTGTGCTGTGACTGGGATGCATCTCCACCCAAGGAGTCGTGCACTCCCTAGGTTGGATCTTACTGAGACCACTGGTCACCCCACTGGGCCGGCTGACCTGAGGCAAGTTGGACAATCATCTAGATCTATGTGTCATCACCATCCCTAGCCACCAGCACAAAGCAGAGAGCTCTGAGGGGTGAGCTGGCAAAGTCATGCCCAGTCTTTCTGAGGAAGCCCCATGGGACCACATTCCTTGCACTCATACCATGTCTGCATCCCCCCCCCACACACCCCCTTCTCCCTGCATCCTATAGAGGAGGCCACTGAGGCCTTTGGCATTGATCTTCCAAGTCAGGATTCCATTTTCCCGTCTGGCCAACAGGGATAATATACTTCCCCCGCAGAGCTGGGCAGCCGAGAGCGATCGTGTCCAAATGTAAACCACATATAATTAGTGTATTTTCCCTGAGTGTAGAGGTTCAAACCTGTAATCTCCCTGCTTGGGAGGCAGAGGCAGGTGAATTCCAAGTTGGAGAACACCTGAGCTACACAATTAGTTCCAGGCCAATCTGGGCTATATACCTCAAGACTACAAGACTAGATACCCCTAAAACCACTGCTCCCTGCCCCCCC
>JADRCC010369316.1:0-26381 GCA_019843855.1 Hylomyscus alleni
TTTTTTTTTTTGTTTTTCATTCATGGATTATTTTTTCCATTGGCCCTGGAAGAGCATAGATGAGGTACCTTTATCTCCAATCAGATGACATATTACTTTAAATCATGTCAAATGATGTTTCATTTCCTTATTATAACACATTTCAAAAACATGGATAAAAATCAACCAAATCATTTTAATTTTCTATGGTGAAAGTGAAAATAACCAAAAAATGCAGACAGGAATCATATAATCAGGAAGAGTTTTTGAAGTGAGTAAATTTTTATATGGTATGTTGAAGGACTCTTCATACTGAATTTGGGGAAAGCTTATCAGTTGTTGGTTGCTCTTTGTTATTGTTTTGAATTTCCCCAAATTCATTTTATGCTATATATTAATTATCAAGAATAACTTATTTTATTAAGATGGATCTATATTCCCTTAGGGGAAACATCTTATTTTTATATATAGATAACAATTTTTAATAACGCATTATTTTTTAAAGTACAATGTAGGCACTAAAGCATAACTAAATTCAATTAGCAAGTGATTTGATATTCTGTGGCTATGTTAATTATTTAATTCTTGCACTAACAAAAAATAATACGCAATTTTCAGGTAACATCTCAGTTTGGCAATCACCTTTGATTATTTTTATTTCTGACGTTGTTATAGTTTATGCTTTGTAATATTAAATGTATCATTTTATGCATTGTTTAATGTAAGTTAGATGTTGGATATTTCCTATTATAAATTATGCCTCAATAAACCCACTGTACATTTAAATAACCATAAGCTAGAGTACAAAACATGTGAACACCTGATAAATTCTTAATTTTCCCCTTAGGGCATCACATTATTAGAGTTTTATAGGATATTATAAAAATAAGTGGTGGTTTTCCTCAGTCCTTCGATAGACAACAACTAGCACTAACATTAAAGCATACTGGTTCACAGAATTGGATTTAGAATGGGTCAGAAGTTTGAATTTACTACTCATTTCCTTCAGTTTCTCAGAGCTTCAACTTACTTATCTATTAAAAATAGAAAGGAAGAATTCTTATCCTATAGGTATCATGTGGGAATGAGATGATGTATGCCTGCCACTTAGCTAATTTTTGAATGCTCATCTGTAGCCACCTCCAACATAATAATTATTATTGAAATATGTCCAATAACTTAAAGACAATTCTTGAGGTAATTCCGTTGGAAGTAACTATTGTTTTCAAACTTAAGATTTGATTTCTTGCCGAGCAGTGGTGGCACACACCTTTAATCTCAGCACTTGGGAAGCAGAGTCAGGCAGATTTCTGAGTTCGAGGCCAGCCTGGTCTACAGAGTGAGTTCCAGGACAACCAGGGCTATACAGAGAAACCCTGTCTCAAAAGAAAGAAAAAGAAAAAAGAAAAAGAAAAAGAGAAAAAACAAAAAAAAAGATTTGATTTCTTTCTGCAACCTCTAATACAAGCTTATCCAAGTTGAAAATAAAAAGAATATTTTAACGTTGAATAAATTTACCTTAGTTAAAAATTAAATTGAGTTTAATTGTGAACTCTGGTTTTCTTTCTTATATATATTAAAAGTGTTTAGTTTGAGAAAATGTCTCCATAGGCTTGACCTGTAGAGAAATCTGAGGGGCACTCTCTTGACTAATGATTGATGTAAGAGAACCCAGCCTACTGTGGCTGGTCTACACCTGGGAAGATTGTTCTGACCTTTTTTTTTTCCATAGCAGGATGGGCCAAGCCATAAGAAACAAGCTAGAAAGCAGCATTCTTCAATGGTCTCTGCTTCAGTTCTTGCTTCAAGGTTCCTACCTTGAGTTCCTACCTTGACAGACTGATCAGGTGTTGTAAGCTGAAATAAACCCCTCCCTCCCTAAATTGCTTTTGGTTCTGGTCTTTATCACAGTAATAGATAGCAAACTAGAAAACTCATCACCTACTCAGAGACTTTATATCATTTCAAATGTTTAGTGACTACAAACAAGACAACTTTGTACAGATTTTTTAAAGCCAATGGTAGTCACCATTACCTACTGTTGCTATCACTTTCTCCTCATGTCCACCCTTGTGAAGTTTTGATAAAAGATTCAACTTTGATTTTGTCACTGCTCAACAAGTCGTTTTCACATTAAAGTTAATGGGAGGCATGGCAAAAAGATCAAATTCCACTGATAAGTTTGAATTCATCTGATCAATATAATGGGAAGGAAATTCTCTGATTACTAGTTATAATTAAAACAGTCCCAGTTTCCTGGCAAGTAATTTTCTTCCTATAGTCATTTCTTTTATGTTGTTTTGTTTGAAATTCTGACAGAAAAGAACTAAACATCCACTTAAGAACAAGGAAAATCATGTCACAAATTGGTTAATGATAAAACAGCATTTTTAAGAGATATGCATTGTACTCCTATATAATTTCAAAAGTTAAATTTCTTGAATTATAATACTTTGGACTTTAGGGACACTCTAGTATTAAATATTGCAATTTTATTTTAATTTGTCATCCTCAAAAGAGGTGAGTAACATGTTTAAAAAACAAGGTTTTAATACTGAATACAGATAATTTTAAGAGATTTGATAACAGAGAAGGTTAAAATATATTTACCAAGATGGACTTTTATTCCCCAAAGACTCAGTAACTGATTTTCATTTATTTTGAAGAGAACCTCTCAGAGCTGTATTATTTTCCATACTATCTCTTAATATTTGGCTAAGGTTTGGGATACGTAATCCTCCACTTCTCTTCACATCTCTACAGCATACAGTCAGGCTCTGCAGAGTTTGAGTTGCTTTTCATGTGGGTGGGCTACTCTGATGGAGATGTATGTGCCTCGGCAATAGCTATTCACTTTGCATTTTAATAATATTTATGTAGCAAATCTTCATGTAACTATATCAGTAAAGCACTGTGACTGTGATCTGAAACTTAGAATTATTTTCCTAACAGTGGTTTTAAAAATTATAAGAAGGTGTCATAACTAAATTTTATTAAGATATTAAATTATTACTTCATACTTCAGAACTCACCATAGTTAGGCTTTCTAGGTGCAGAGAAGTCAGAACCCTTGAAACTTGGTAGCTTGAATGAAGTTCTTCATAGACACTGAGGCCCTGCATTTTGACGGCTTCTTGTGTGCATAATTGTCTTAGTTTCAGTGGATAAAATTTTTTTTTCCTTGCACAGTAATGTGGGCCATTGTTCTCCAGCTGTGTACCAGGATATTTAACTGTACCTTGAAAAGTATGGATTTATTTTTCATAAAAGTATATTTTTCCCTCCTAAATACACAGCAATAATCATATTTAGATTACTGTCACTAGAAAGTAAAAATCGTGAAATTCATCAAGAAGCCATTGTTATGAGTAGATATTTTTAGTACATGCTTTCAAAATATGTTCAAATTAGACACAAATAAAATACACATAACTGAAAGTTTGACAAAATACTCTGAAATCAATAAATTACAAAACTATAGTGTTATATAACCTATTTTTAATTTCTATATTATCTTAAATATTTATGACTAAAAGTTATCTTTGTTTACAAAAAGTAGTTTTCTACGTAACATTTTGTTTACTAATTAAGCTAAAACCTCTTACAAGATTCCCACTGCTATTTAAAATTTAGATCACATGCATGATTATCAGTGAAAGAACTAACACTATGAATCTGTGATAATAAATTTAGTAGAAATTCTGTATAGGAAACATAATGTTTACTTGTATTTGAAATACAGACACAAAACTGAAGGTTCTGGTCATAACTCACTAACATGCAATATGTTTTAAAACTCTGTCACTTTTTAAAACACACTTAAGATGCTTCACCAAAGACAGTTTTGGTCATTTAGATTCAATTATTGCATATTATCAAATTAAATCATTAGAACATTTTAAAGACTCATCTTTCATTTCAAAATATCTCAAAGATTAAGTAAACACTGACAAAATATCTAGTAGCTTATTCTGATTATTGTGAGATAATTTTCCTCTGTATACTCAAATGTCACATGGTTAAGCATAGCTTTCATTTCATCTTTGAGTTTACTTTTCTTCTAATGAACTTTTATGAACTTTGGACGTCTTATTTATATAAAATGTATGCTTAAGTGTAGAATTGTGACTCCTACAAAGTAAGATTAAATTTGAAGGGAATTCTACCCTGAAAGCCAGTGAAACCCTATGATAATATACATAAAATGAAAACACAATTTTGAATATTTCTAGGCTTTCCTTTATATTTTAGTTAATATCTTTCAATTTTGACATAAGTTACAATTCTTTCAATCTTTTCATGTTTTACTATGACTCTTTCCTGAACTTTTACGATTTTACTTTGTATCCCTGATGTTATTTCCAGCTATTATTTGCATCCTTTTTGATTAATTATGATTGTTTGGATAGTAAATTCTCATTTACTATGGATTATTCATTAAAATTTACAGATAATTGATTATTAGTTGTTTTAAGACATTGTTTCTCTCATTTTAGGTTGTTTTACAGAGATGAACTCTGTCAATCCTTGGAATGCTACATATTTTGACATGACTTCTATTCATCAAATTTATTCCTTCTGATAGATATGAATATATGAGGGCTATATATATTCTGCTAGTAACAAAACTTCTAAAAAAGTAAAAATAAAAACATCACCTCTAAATCTTGGAAATTGAAAAGAGAATATTTATAATTGATAGAGAATAACTTTTAGGAATAAATGTTAGGCACTATAGAACTTCTTTCTGAATAGTTCTCATTTATTTTCCAATCATCATGATTTTATTCTAAAGAAGTTAGGACATATAATAAACAATTTGAGACTGTGAAAAAAGATTAAACACCATTACACCAGATAGTAAAGCATGAAACACTGAAAAATAAGGAGCTAATCATGCAAATATTTCAATAAGAACAATTCCAGAGGGAGAGCACATGGAAAGTCCCTACTCTGGATACAACTAGACACATTAACAGAAAATGACATAGTGGACTGTAAAGTATGACAGTGGAATAATAAAAATAAAATTTAAATATTTGTTTTGATTGACCTACTTATTGGTTTTGGAAATTTAAAAGAAAAGTACATATGAATATTTATTAAGTTTGAAAACATAAATTATGATTTTTAGAACAATTGAAGTTAATGTTTTGTTCTTTGTTTATTTGTTTGTTTTGTTTTTGTTTTTCGAGACAGGGTTTCTCTGTGTAGTCCTGGCTGTCCTGGAACTCACTCTGTAGACCAGGCTGGCCTCGAACTCAGAAATCTGCCTGCTTCTGCCTCCCAAATGCTGGGACTAAAGGCGTGCACCACCACCGCCCGGCCAATGTTTTGTTCTTTTGTTTAAAATAATTAATAATTAAATTCACTCATTTTTTTTTTGCTGACCATATAATACTGGATACAGAGCAACTCACTGGAGTATTATAAAACTACAAAGACTCACGTCCTTAAAGAAAGCTGACTATCCTTCTTCCAGAAGCCATGAACTGTCCATAACTCCTCAGTGAGGGGTGAAGACTCACAAACCAATTCCCACTCCAAACTAGAATATTGACAGGCTTAATCTCGTATATGCACTGGGCAGGCAAATACAGGTGCTGTGAATTCGTGAGTATAGCAATCCTGCCATGTCCATAAGACACATTTTTTTTTTTTGCTCTAGTCTTCTCTGACCTCTGGTTCTTACAAACTTTCTATTATTCCCTGGCACTTCAAGTCTCTGTGAAGCTAGACACTTCCTCTCCCACTTAAGCCAGACATATCCCACAGACAGGCATTAGCTTTTGGGAAAGCTCTCGTTCCAGGTGTTCCAGATCCATATGAAGTCCAAGCTGTACATCTGCTATATATGTGCATGGGGCAGGGGCCTAGGTCTAACCCATGTGTGCTCTTTCGTTGGTAGTTCAGGCTCTGAGAGCACCAGAATTTTTTTTAAAGAAAAATAAAGTTTAAATTAAAAAAAGAAAGAGGTCTAATTGGTTTCAGGACTTTTTCTATTCAAATCTTACAATTAATAAATTTGTTTACATATTGTTTGAGGTGTATTTATGTGTAATTGTTGTTTATTGTAAATATTATCTTTTCAAAAGTGCCATGACTGAGTTAAAGGACCGCCTAATTAGTTTGCTTTGGCCATCAGCTTTATAGGTAAATAACTACTTCTCTACTGACTTGCAAAAAGTGCACCTTAAATTTATTGTTATGTCATTCTACATAAGACTGAACATCTTTTCATATTCTAAGGAGTAGTTCTGTTTATTGTAATATGGACTTTTCTTGGTACTATGACTATTGTTCACACATTTTCACTCATTTTATATTGACTTTCTAATTCTTTCCCTCTTTATTTTTATGATATGCTATGTGTTAAGAAATATTATACACATTTTGTTATTTAAATTGCATTCTCTGAGATAACAGTGTGACCTCTAACTTTGCCTAGGGTATTTTGAAACACATATTTTTATGCTTATGGGAATCAAATTTACAAATCTTTGAAGTGTACCAGAGAGTAAGCTTTGATTTATCCCTTTATTCTGAATAATTTCTGAATATTCTGAATCATTTCCCATATGTCTCAAACTACGTAAAATAAAGACCATCTTTTATCCACATTATTTGCTTTTTTATGTGAGTCTGTATCTAGAAACTGTGGTTTCTCCAAATGGTTTGTCTATGTGTGATCACATGTGTATTTAGTTGTTCAGTGTATGTATATATACACTCTTGTTTTCTTATCTCATGGACCATCATTATTCTTCCCTCTCATTTTTCTTCTGGCCATTTTTTAATTTTTTCTCCATATCCTTTATTAGTAATTGCTGGCAATCTACAGAGGAATCCATTATTTAGATTCTGCCTGTATTACAGTATTAAATGTATAAGGAAAGTATATCAAGTAACATAGGAGGAAAATATTTTCAAACAAACATGGTTAAGCATTACAATTTTTGGAAATCAAAATATTCACACCATTTTAAACCGAAGTCAGTTCTATTTGTGTTTACATTTTTAATTTTAATTTATACTAAACAAAATGTCTAAATTTTTAAGTGTAAATTTAATGGGTTTTGAAAAACACATGCATCTATATGAAGGCCAAATTAAGATATAGAACAAGTTTACCATTTATGACTTCCACTGAGGTTGTTTTCAATTAATCCCCAATCTCTAGAAATAGTAATTGTTTCATTTTCTCATTGAAAATTATTAGGATCTACTAGGAAGCCTATAATTCCACTTACATATATATGGAACTGTACAATATTTACTCTTTTGGATCTGGTTCCTTTGGCTTAAACAAATTGTTGAGGCGAGGTTCAGTTTTTCACTACTGTGAGTCTTGGTAGTGCATTGCTTTTCACTGTTTCAGAATATCTCGATTGTTTATGGAGTTGCTGCTGTGAGCAAATCTGTCTTGAACTTTTATTATATAACTCTTCATGTGAGCTTGCATTTCCATTCCTCTAGAGTAAAATCATGTGTTAACAGTTAAACAAACTAAAATAACAAGCTATTTTACAAAGAATTTTATTCTTTCCTAAGCAATGTATGAGTTGCATTTGTTTCATATCCTCACTCATGTTTTCAACAGCTTCTCCTCTTAACTAACCATTTTAGCACTTATGAGACAGTGTCCATTGTTATTTCAGATGTAGTTTTTATTGACAATTCCTTATGTTGAGCAAGTTTGATTGCACTAAATAGTTATTTATAAATGTTCTTCTGTGGAGTGTCTAATGGGATATATGGCTTATTTTAATTGTCTTTTTGGTGTCCTATTGTGGGAGCTACTTATAAATTGTCTAAGACTCCGGGAGCTCTGATAGTTGATGTTGAGTATCTGCATCTGTTTTAGTCAGGTTCTGGAAGAGCCCCTCGGGAAATAGTCATACCAGGCTCTTGTCAGGAATCATATCTTGGCATCAGGGATAGTGTCTGGTTTTGGTGTATGCAGATGAGAAAGATCCCTAAGTGGGCAGTCTCTGGATGGCTTTTTTTTTTTTTTGTCTTGTCTCTGCTCCATTTTTTTGTTCCTTTAGGAAGGAACAATTCTGGGTTAAAATGTTTGAGTACACATGGCTCCAGCTGCATATGTAGCAGAGGATGGCCTTATCTGGCAGCAATGGGAAGGGAGACCCTTGGTCCTGTGAAGGCTCAATTCCCTAGTATAGGGGAATGTCAGGGCAGGGAGGCTAGAATGGGTGGATGGGTGGGTGGGGGAGCACCCTCATAGAAGCAGGGGGAGGGGTATAAGATAGGGAGTTTGTGGAGGGGAAACCAGGAAAGGAGACAACTTTTGAAATGCAAATAAAATAACCAATAAAATATAATTGCCTTAGAGTAGTTTTATGACATGCGCATTGTGAATAGAGCATCTAAGGATATAATTTTTCATTTAGGAAAAAAAATACTTTGATTAGCAGAACTTTTAAATTTTTTGAAATGGCATTCATCATTTTTCCTTTATGGTTGGTATATCTTTTTTGTAAATTCAATATGTTTTCTTCTAGAAATGTTATATATATAAAACATTATATATATAATATAATGTTTTACCTTTTATTATTTTCTGTCTTGAATCAACTTTAAAACGTTATTAGATTTGTTTATTTTACTTCGTGTGTGTGAATGCTTTGGCTGAATTTGTCAATGTAGAACACTTGTGTGCTTAATGCTTCAGAGATCATGGGAGAGCATTGGATCACCTGGAACTAGAGTTATACATAATCTTGGCCCATGTTGTGTGTGCTGGGAATTGAAACCCTGTCTAAGATACAATTGTTGAATTTTACAGTAATTACAGCTTTATTCTAACAAAATGTCATATTGTTAAGCCTGCCTAGTACATCCCCCATTCTCATTATAATGTGCTACTTAACTAGTTCCTCTGAGTAGTCACCTGCATTTTATCATTGTTGATTTTAATCATTCTGATAAATGTGTGATCATAACTCCTTTGGATTTCAGCTTTCAATCATTTAATAATTGATTATGCATTCTTTCATTATGTACACTTATAGTTTGTGCATATTGAAATGTAGCAAAGTTTTTCATCCATTTTGAATATTCCAATATTCTAGAATAATATTCTGATATTCTACCCATTGCCTGATAGGTGAATTACAAATAGCATCACTCCATCTGCACACATTTATTCTCTCTACATAGGCTTTCACAGAACAGGTTTAGATACTGTTAAAATCCAAAATTCTTTATTTCTCTTACTGATAGCACAGGTGCTTTTGGTGCAATATATTCCATTCCATTTTCTGCACCTAGTTTCTGAAGTTTTTTTCCTTATTTTCAAAAAGTTTGGTACTTTTCAGCTTTACATCCCATGCTACCACTCATTTTAACTTAAGAGTTATAAACAATATAGTTTATATATCTATATTATTTATTTTTCTCCATTACAATTGTACAGTCACCCAACTGCCATGTGTTGACATATCTTATCCACTGTATTGCTTTCCTTAGAATCAATTATGCATAGAGTTTAGGTTTTTATCTGGATTGGTCTATTCTGTTCTATTGCTCTATGAATCCATTCCCTTTCTAATAGCACAGTGACATTGATAAAGTAAGCTATAATATAGGATAGAGTAATTTATTAAATTCATTATATACTATTTCACATTACATTTGTAAGTCTACTTTACCAAATTTCACACACTATAGGCCATTGATAAATGACAAAAATGCATCATAATAAATTCATTAAGAATGAAGTTTGGAGTTTTAGTCCCTGGGAGCTCTGAGGGTACTAGTTAGTTCATATTGTTGTTCCTCCTAAGGGACTGCAAACCCTTTAGCTCCTTGGGTCCTTTCTCTAGCTCTTTCATTGGGGACCCTGTACTCAGTCCAATGGATGGCTGTGAGCCTCTACTTCTGTATTAGTCGGGTACTAAACTCCAAGGGACTCATGGCTCCAGCAGCATGTGTATAGCAGAGGATAGTCAAGCCGGTCATCAATGGCAGGAGAGGACCTTGGCCCTGTGAAAGTTCTATGCCCCAGTGTAGGGGAATGCCAGGGCCAGTAAGCAGGAGGGGATGGGATGGTGAGCAGTGGGGCGGGGGGAGAGAACAGGAGATTGTTTTAGGTTTTTTTTTTTGTTTGTTTTTGTGGTTGTTTTTTTAGGAGAACATGGGAAAGGAGATATTTGTAAATAAGAAAACATCTAATAAAAAATGAGTGAAGTTTGGAGGAATCTGGGAAGACTTGGGAGAGGGCAAAGAATATGATAAAATATATTGTACAAAAAATTTTAAAAATGGAAAGATTTTAAGTTCAAAACACCCAACTTACTCTACATGTTTTATCAATATACTATAGAGGTTTATACTCTCGATCAATGGCTGACTGCTGCCCAAGATTGTATATGCTACATTTCTAACCCTAGAAAAGGGGAAATTTAAAAATATAGAATATACTAATGTCCCCCTAGAATCTTCTTCTCATTTGGTTCAGTTTTCCCAGAAGTAATTAAAGGAATGTTATTCTTACCATGATAGTTACATCCATCTCTATCCAACTACAAATTTCATCTGTTAAACGAATTCCACTCTTCATCTCTGTTGTCATATAAGGATCCTACCCTTCCCGGGTCAGCAGCAAGGTACAAACCCTCCCAATGCTCAGATACCATCATGGAAGAGAGAATGGAAAAACTGTGATATCCAGAGCTTGGGGTGGATTGGAGCCAAACAATTTCTCCTGGACATGGCAGGATGACTGCTTTTATGAGCTTACAATAGTTGTGGTAGCCTATACAACATGAAGACAGTCAGTATTCTAGCATGGAGTTGTAAGTGGTTAAATGATCTTTTCACATGGGTCTCCTAGGATCCTTAGAAATTACAGTATGAAGTAGCAATGAGATAATTTTGTGCTTGAGGGAATCACCACAACATGAGAAGCTGTATTAAAGGGTCACAAAACTATTTCCAACATAATTATTTAATTTTTATATCTATGTAGAACTTTCTTGGTTGTTCAGTTTTATGACTCATTCTCTTCTCTTCCTCCTCTGTCAGCTTTTTATCCCCATGCCACTACTTTAAACTTAGCATTACTAATAATGCTGCACGCTCTTTGGTATCAACATCTATCACTAACACTTTAAGTATTTCTTGTTCACCACTCTAGGGTTCCTGTCAAGACCATCAGCTCCATCAACTCCTATAATTCATCAGTCTTACTTTTCCAGTTTTCTTTATTTTGTCCTGACTTCACTCATCCTCATGTCCACCCCTTTGCTTCTCTGTTAAGCTAAGCTTAATATAAACCATTACAATAGTTTACATGCATGGAACTTTAATGCAGTCACCCTCTGTCATTTGGTTTATCAGCCAGACAAACCACAGCCCCTTACCTTCACATAGTCAACACCTATGAGTAAATGGATAACACTTCAAATCCATACCCTCATCTCTCTTTCCTATTACATCCAACCCTCTGGTGACTTAAGCAGATTCACAGTTTAATACTTCTAGGAGGCTAGGCATCATGTCACATACTTCCTATGTAAATATAACATATTTTCAATAATATAAAATTTATCTCACACATAAAGGGTGAAATTTATCTTTAAAAATATAACTCTACGTTTTAAGACAGAATCCCCTTTGTAGACATCTTTTTTTAACCAGTTTCTTCTGCTATTGCACTTCAAAATGTAATTAATCAAAATTTAGGGAACCAAACTTTATATCTCTCAAATCTCACTGTAACTAATTAATTTTAACAGTGCTGTAGTTGGTTGTCCAGTCAGACATCTAGGACATGATACTTAATGATTTAAAGAAAAAGAAAAATAGGGGAATTTCCCACATACTGGCTTATCAGTCTCCCTTTATAAGGGATGCTACACTTCTGCCCTGGGTTTCTCAGTCGATTTTAACACTGCTCTACAAAGGTTTCCAAAACCCAGAAGTGCAAAATGACATGAAGTCCATGTGATGTCATGAGTGATCTAGCTCCCCAGCTCTGTTCACATCTTCTTTATATAACCATATGTGATGATTTATGGAAGAATGACACTTCTAGGATATCTGGTAGACTTCTGTCTTGAAACTGGTTGGACTGACTTCTTGGAGACTTTGATTGATGACTCTCTTCCCATCATAGAAATGCTCACATTGCCCACCTCCCTGGATCAGATGTGGTGGATTATTTGGAAAGGGGTGGCTATACTGTTTATTTTGCTTGATTTTTCTGATTTATTTGGGACCAGATTCTTAATTTTTACAAGTTATTAGATTTACATTACTTCACAAATTTATATAGACTACCTCCCTTACATTTTCAACATTATATGAATTCCCCTTCTCTGTCTTTTAAAGTTAAAATGTTACAAATTTGCTAATGTTATTAACTTTCAAAGATTCAATATTTGATTCTCTTTAATTATCTTTATTGTGTGTTATATTATCACATGTATTTATTCCTTTTATCAGATTCCAGAAAGGCTGATTCTGTTATTCATTCCTTAACATGTTAAGTGGAATATGCCTTCAAAAAATACAAAATATTTCTCTGAAAATGTATCACTTTGGCATCTTTTCAGAGTAAAACTAAAACAAATTGAGTCATCATAATTTTGAGATCATCTATGTATTAATAAAAAACTGTGATATTTTGCTATGAGCCATATTAAAATTATCAGTTCATAAACCTTGACATAATTATTGTGTTGAATATTTTAATTCATGAACATAATCACTTCACATATTCTTTTAATTTATCTCACTATCATTTTATAAGTTATAACACTCTGAGCTCATACAGATTTTATTATTAAGTTTATATTTACTGTTTAATATTATCAGAGTATCAGAAAACCTCTTTTCATTTTTATTGAAAATAGGTTTTTTACACATAATATATCTCAATTACAGTTTCCCCTCCTTGACTCTCCCAGTTCTTCCTCACCTTACTTCCCATCTGGATCCACTCCCTTTCTGTCTCTCATAAAAAAATAAATGGCTTCCAAGTGATTATAAAATATTATACAACAAAATATAGTAATACAAAGCAAAAAACAACATTTCAGAGTTGGGCAAAACAAACAGAAGTAAAAGAGCTCATGAGAAGGCACAAGAATCAGAGACACACTCATTTGCACACTTAAGAGTCCCATAAGTATACTAAACTGAAGCTATTTCATATACTCAAAGGATCTAGTGCAGACTAGTGCAGGCCTTGTGAATGCTGCCTCTGTTTCTGTGAGTCCGTATGAGCTTAGATCTTGTTGATTTAGAAGGCTTTATTTTCTTGGTGTCCTCCAACTCCTATGACTTTTACATGCTTTCTGCTTCCTATTCTGCAGGATTCCCTGAGCCCTGAGGGGAGAGATTTGATGGAGGTCTCTGCATAATATCTGGTAGTGAGTCTCTGTAATTGTTCCTCTTTGAAGGAATAAGCTTCTCTGAGGATGGCTGAACAAGGTACTGATATATAGGTATAGCAGGATGTCATCAAGAGTTATTTGATTGCTATGGCACTTTAGTACAACAGTAGTTTTTGGTTTTATTTTGGTCTTTGAGCTTTCTTGTCTCAGGTTCTTGGGTCATCCAAGTTATGCCAGGTATGAGTTCCATTGGGCCATAAATCAAAACAGATATTGGTCTGGTTACTCCCACAAGCTTTGTGATGACATTGCCTTAGCATATCTGCAAGCAGGACAACAATGAAGATCATAAGATTTGTTGTTTGTCATGATGTTTACATTTTTCTTTTGGTAGTGTCCAGAGTATATTTCTGGACTAAAGATGCTAGAACATATTAATGAAGGCTCTGTGTAGGCAACAGATCAACTTCTCCATGTTCAATGAATTGTGTAGATTTTATCTTCAGCAAAGGGAAATTTTTTTCAATTTGTGGAGACCAACCTATAGTCTTAGCACTAGCTTTGTTATTTGGGTATTCCCATGAAACACATTTGGCCAGCAATTTACCCCATTTCCAGGATTGGAATCTTTGGTGGCAAGGGATGGCCAGTAGTATGCAGACCATTGCCCCATCCATACACTTGATATTTCACACACTTTCATTTATATCACCTTCATATATGTATATAATTTAGAACATTTTTACTGTATTAGGTTTCCAAACTATGTCCCAAATGTTCCTCAATATTGACTATTGTCATATTTCCTCCCACTTCTTCCTCCCCCTCCTCCCCCCTTGATCCTCCCATTCCAGCTCCCTCAATCTACACATAATTGTATTATATTATTCTTTCCTAATGAGATCTATGTGCAACACTCTCCCCCACTCCCCACTACTGGTTCTTTACTCTATACCTAACCTCTGTGGTTCTATGACTTTCATTGATATGTATATTGTAATGTGATTGATTTTGGTGATATTGCAACTCGGTGATCTCATTTAATAATTCAGTACTGTTTGGTAAATTGCTTAGATTTTTCAGGACAACAGCTTGACTGCTGCACTGAAGACTCAACAGTCTGAAGGCCTTCCAGGATATCTACTATAGCTAGAGCAACAAATCAGTAGCTTCTCAGACCCTCTGAAGAGCCCCAAATTGGAAGGCCCCACAGGTGGTCTTCTACAGCCAGAACCACAGGCCTACCTGGAGACTTGAAGCAACCCAGGGGGAAAAAGAGGCAGACTCCAGACAGACCAACAAACACCAGGGATATCAATACCAGATGGCAAGAGGCAAGCACAAGACCATAAGCAACAGAAGCCAATGCGTCGGCATCATCAGAACACAGTTCTCCTACCACAACAAGCCCTGAGTACACCAACACACCTGAAAATCAGGAATCTGTCTTAAAATCCTATCTCAAGATAATAGAGTCCTTTAAGGATGATATCAATAACTCACTGAAAGAAATACAGGAAAACACAGTAAACAGGTGAAGGAATTGAATAAAGTGATCCAAGACCTAAAGGTGGAAGTAGAAACAATAAAGAAAACACAAGTGGAGGCAAACCTGGAAATGGAAAACCTAGGAGAGAGGTCAGGAATTACAGATGTAAGTATCACCAACAGAATACAAGAGATAGAAGCGAGTCTCAGATGTAGAAGTTACCATAGAAGAGATTGATACAACTGTCAAAGAAAATTCAAAATGTTAAGTATTCTAACCCAATGCACCTAGTGCAGTGAGAAAACCAAATCTAAGGATAATAGGGATAAAGGAGAGTGAAGATTTCAAGCTCAAAGGACCTGAAAATATCTTCAACAAAATCATAGTAGAAAACTTCCCCAAAGAAAGAGATGGCTATAAAGATACAAGAAGCCTATAGAACACCAAATAAATGGGACCAGAAAAGAAAATCCTCTTGTCTTGTCACATAATACTCAAAACACTAAATGCCAGAACAAAGAAAGAATATTAAAAGCTGCAAGGGAAACGGGCCAAGTAACATATAAAGAAGACCTATTAAAATTACACCAGACTTCTTAACAGAGATTATGAAAGCCAGAAGAGCATAGTCAAAGGTCATGCAGACTCTAAGAGAACAGCCCAGACTATTATATCCAGCAAAACTCTCAATCAACATAGATGGAGAAACCAAACTATTCCAGGACAAAACCAAATTCAAACAGTATCTATCTACCAATCCATCCCTACAGAGGATCCTAGAAGAAAAACTCTAACACAGGGAAGGTAACTGCACCAAAGAAAGGATATTAAGTATCTCACAACAAAGCCAAACAGAAAGAACTATAAGCCCATAAAGCCATCTATAAAAATAAACCTATCAACCAGGTATTAAAGAGAGTTTAATCAACATTAAACTCTCTTTAATATCTCTCAATATTAATGGACTCAACTCAGCTATAAAAAGACATAAGCTAACAGACTGGATATGCAAACAAAATCCAGCATTTTGCTGCATGCAAAAAACACACGTCAATAACAAAGACAGACACTACCTCAAAATAAAAAATGGAAAAAGGTCTTCCAAGAAAATGGTTTAGACTTTCAACCAAAAGTTATCAAGTGTGATGAGGAAGGACACTTCATATTCATCAAGGGAAAAATCCACCAAGAGAAAGTCTCAATTCTGAATATCTATGCCCCAAATGCAAGAGTACCCACATTCATAAAAGAAACTTTACTAAAGCTCAAAATACACATTGAACCCCACACAATAATAGTGGGAGACTTCAACACTCCACTCTCACCAATGAAACAGAAACTAAACATAGACACACTAATAGAGGTTAACTAATAGAGGTTAAAACTAATAGAGGTTATGAGCCAAATGGATTTAACAGATATCTACAGAACATTACACTCTAAAACAAAAGAATAAACCTTCTTCTTAGGACCTCATGGTAACTTCTCCAAAATCAACCATATAATTGTTCATAAAACAACCATTAACTGATACAAAGAGATTGAAATAATCCCATGCATCCTATCAGATCACCATGGCCTAAGGTTGGTCTTCAATAACAGCAAAAACAACAGAAAGCCCACATACACATGGAAACTGAACAACTCCCTACTCAATGATAACTTGTTCAGGGAAGAAATAAAGAAAGAAATTAAAGACTTCCTGGAATTTACTGAAAATGTTAACACCTCATACCCAAACTTTTTGGGACACAATGAAAGCTAAGAGAAAACTTTAGCACTAAGTGCTCTAGTAAAGAAGCTGGAGAGATCTTACATTAACAAGTTAACAGCACACCTGAGAGCTCTAGAACAAAAGGTAACAAACACACCCAAGAGGAGTAGATGGCAAGAAATAATCAAACTCAGGTCTGAAATCAACCAAATAGAAACAAAGAGAACTGAACAAAGAATCAACAAAACCCAAAGCTGGTTCTTTTAGAATATCAGCAAGATAGGTAAACCCCTAGCCAAACTAACTAAAGGGCCCAGAGGCAGGATCCAAATTAACAAAATCAGAAATGAAAAGGGAGACATAACATCAGAAAAGGAGGAAATTCAAAAAATGATCAGGTCCTACTATAAAACCCTATACTCAGCAAAACTGGAAAATCTAGATGAAATGGATGGGTTTCTAGACAGATACCACATACCACAGTTAAATCAACAGCAGGTAAACTATCTAAACAGGCCCATATTGCACAAGGGAATAGAAGTCATTAAGAACCTCCCAACCATCTATTGCATATAGGATTGGTAAAGATCTTTTATCAATCTGTTGGTTGCCTTTTTGTCCTATTGACAGTGTCCTTCGCCTTACAGAGCTTTGCAATTTTATGAGGTCCCATTTGTTGATTCTTGATTTTAGAGCATAAGCCATTGGTATTCTGTTCAGGAATTTTCTCCCTGTGCCCATGTGTTCCAGGCTCTTCCCCACTTTTTCCTCTTTAAGTTTCAGTGTAACTGGTTTTATGTGGATGTCCTTGATCCATTTGGACTTGAGCTTTGTACAAGGAGATAAGAATGGATCAATTTGCATTTTTCTACATGCTAACCACCAGTTGAAGGAGCACCATTTGTTAAAAATGCTGTCTATTTTACATTGGATGGTTTTAGCTCCTTGCCAAATATCAAGTGACCATAAGTATGTGGGTTCATTTCTGGGTCTTCAATTCATGAAATTTTTAGGCAAATGGCTAGAACTAGAAAATATCATCTTGAATGAGGTAACCCAATTGGAAAAGAATACACATGGTATGCACTCACTGATGAGTGAGTATTAACCCCAAAGCTCCAAATAACAAAGATACAATTCACAGACTACATGAAGCTCAAGAGGAAGGAAGACCAAAGTATGGTTGGTTTTGTCCTTCTTAGAAGGAGGACAAAATACTCAGAGGAGTAAAGTGGAGATAAAGTGTAGAGCAGAGACTGAAGGAAATTCTATCCAGAGACTGTCCCACCTAGAGATTCATCCCATATACAGTTACCAAACCCAGACACTATTATGGATGTCAAGAAGTGCATGCTGAAAGGAGGCTGATATGACTGTCTCCTGAGAGGCCCTGCTAGACCCTTACAACTACAGAGATAGATAGTCCGATCCAACCGTTGGATTGAGCCCATGGTCCCCACCAATAGAGGAATTAGAGAAAGGACTTAAGGAGATGAAAGGGATTGCAACCCCACAGGAAGAACAACAATATCAACCAATCATTCACCCCAGAGCTGCCAGGGACTAAGCCATTAACAAAGGAGTACAACACATGGCTCAGGTTGCATACTTTGCAGAGGATGTCCTTGTTATGCATCAATGGAAGGAGATGTCCTTGCTCCTGTGAAGGCTTGATAGATGCCTCAGTGTTGGGGAACCGAGGGCAGGGAGGTGGAAGTTGGTAGGTTGATGGAGGAATACCCTCAAAGAAGCAGGGGGAGGGAGGATTTCATAGGGGATTTGGGGGATAGGAGAACCAGAAAAGGTGATAAGAATTGAAATGTAAGTAAAGAAAATATCCAATAAAAAAATAAAAGAACCTCCCAACCAACAAAAGCCCAGGGCCAGAAGAATTTAGTGCAGAATTCTACCAGAACTTCAAAGAAGACCTGATACCAATATTCGTCAAAGTATTCCATAAAATACAAACAGAAGGAACACTACCTAATTCATTCTATGAAGCCAAAATTACTCTGATACCTAAACCACACGAGGACCCCACCAAAAAAGAGAACTTCAGACCAATCTCACTTCTGAATTATATAGATGCAAATATACTCAATACAATTCTTGCAAACCAAATCCAAGAACATATCAAAATCATCATTCACCACAATCAAGTAGGCTTCATCCAAGATATGCAAGGTGGGTTCGATATACAAAAATCCATTAACATAATCCACTATATAAACAAACTCAAAGAAAAAATCATATGATCATCTCCTTAGATACAAAAAAAAGAAGGCATTTGACAAAATGCAACACCCCTTCATGTTAAAAATATTGAATAGGTCAGGAATTAAAGGTCTATACCTAAACATAATAAAATCAATTTACTGTAAACCAACAGCCAATATCAAATTAAATGGAGAGATACTTGAAACAATCCCACTAAAATCAGGGACAAGACAAGGATGCCCACTCTCCCTTTATCTGTTCAACATAGTACTCAAAGGGTTAGATAGAACAATAAGACAACAAAAAGAGATCAAGGGGATTCAAATTGGCAAAGAAAAATAAATGTATCACTATTTGCAGATGATATCATAGTATACATAAGTGACCCCCAAAATTCTACCAGAGAACTTCTCTAGCTGATAACTTCAACAAAGTGATTGGATATAAAGTTAACTCAAATAAATCAGTAGCCTTCCTTTATACAAAGGATAAGCAGGCTGAGAAAGAAATTAAGGAAACAACTCCCTTCACAATAGCCACAAATAATATAAAATATCTTGGGGTAACTCTAACCAAACAGGTTAAAGACCTGTATGACAATAACTTCAAGTCTCTCAAGAAAGAAATCGAAGAAGATCTCAGAAAATGGAGAGATCTTTCATGCTCATGGATTGGCAGAATTAATATAGTAAAATTGGACATCCTACCAAAGGCAATCTACAGATTCAATGCAATCCCATCAAAATCCCAACATAATTCTTCAAAGACATGGAAAGAGCAATTCTCAAATTCATGTGGAAAGGCAAAAACCCCAGAATAGCCAAAACAATTCTTAACAAAGAATAGCTAGAGGAATCACCATCCCTGACCTCAAGCTTAACTACAGAGCAATAGTGATAAAAACTGCATGGTATTGGTACAGAGACAGACACGTTGATCAATGGAATAGAATTCAAGACCTAGAAATAAAACCACATACTTAGGGACACTTGATCTTTGACAAAGAAGCCAAACATATACAATAAAAAAAAAAAGAAAATAGAAAGCATCTTCAATAAATGGTGCAGGTCTAAATGGCTGTCTGTATGTAGAAAAATGAAACTAGACTCATATTTGTCACCTTGCACAAAGCTCAAGTCCAAGTGGATCAAGTACCTCAACATAAAACCAGATACACTCCATCTAAAAGAAGAGAAAGAGGCAAAGAGCCTTGAACTCATTGGCACAGGGGGAAATTTCATAAACAAAACTCCAATGGCTCATGCTCTAAGATCAAGAATTGATAAATGGGGCCTCATGAAACTGGAAAGCTTCTGTAAGGCAAAGAACATAGTCAATAAGACAAATCAGCAACCTACAGATTGGGAAAAAACTTCACTAACCCTACATCCAATAGAGGGCTAATATCCAAAATATATAAACAACTCAAAAAGCTAACCACCCAAAAGCCAAACAACCCAATCAAAAAACAGAGAATTCACAATAGAATCTTGAATGGCTGAGAAGCACCTAAAGAAATGTTGAAAGTCCTTAGTGATCAGAGAAATGCAAATCAAAATGACCCTGAGATTTCACCTAACACCAGTCAGAATGGATAAGATCAAAACCTCAGGTGACAACATATGGTGGGGAGGATGTGGAGAAAGAGGAACACTCCTCCATTGTTGGTAGGATTGCAAACTGGTACAACCACTCTGGAAATCAATCTGCAGGTTTCTGAGAAAATGGGAAATAGATCTATCTGAAGACCCAGCAATACCATTCTTGTGAATATACCCAAAAGATGTCCCACCATGCCACAGGGGCAAGTGTTCCACTATATTTATAGAAGCCTTATTTTGATAGTTGGAAGCTGGAAACAACCCAGATGTCCCAGGACAGAAGAATGGATACAGAAAATGTAGATCATTTACACAATGGAATATTACTCAGCTACTAAGAATGAGGACATCCTGAGTTTTGCATGCAAATGGATGGAACTAGGAAATATCATCCTGAGTGAGGTAACTCAGACCCAAAAGGACATGTGTGGTATGTACTCACTAATAAGTGGATATAAGCCAAAAAAAAAAAAAAAGGTACAGGTACAGAATACCCAAGATACAGTCCAAAGAATTAAAAAAGTTCAACAAGCTCAAGTGCCCAAATAAGGACTCCTCAGTACCACTTGGGAGAGACAAGAAAGCAATCACAAGTAGGGAGGGAAGGAGGAACATGGGAGGTAAAGTAGAAGTGGATGTGGAGGGAAGGGGGAAAGTGATATAGTACTCGGTGAGGAAAAAGGACTGAAGTCCTGAGGGTCAGCAGAAAGAATGGAAACAGGCAACCTCAGGAGGTAGGAGGTTGAGGGACCCTCTAGAATGCACCAGGAACCTGGGAAGTAAGAGATGCTCAGGACTCAAAGGGAGGGACCTCAGATGAAATGTCCTACAGTAGGGAGAAGGAACTTATAGAGCCTACCTCCAGCAGGAAGACAGGGCATCTAGTGAAGGATGGGTTTGCATCCTACAGTCACAACTCTGACTCACAATTGTTCCTGTCTGAAAGAAAACAGGGATGGAAATGGAGCCTGAGGAAAAGAAGGTCCAGTGACAGGCCCAAAGTGGGATCCAGCTCAAGTGGGAGGTCCCAGATCTGACACTATTACTGAGGCTATGGAACGCTCACAAAAAGGGACTTATCATGACTACACTCCGGAAGACCCATCAAGCAGCTGAAAGAGTCAGATGCAGATATTTGCACCCAACCAATGGACAGAAGCAGCTGACCCCCGTGGCTGAAGTAGGGAAGGCAGAAAGAAGCTGAGAAGGACAATCCTGTAGGAGGACCTGCAGTCCATTAATCTGGAGCCCCTAGATTATAAAACACTGGACCACCAAACTGACAGCAACCCTGTAGGAGGACCAGCAGTCTCAATTAACCTGAACCCCTGAAATCTCTCAGACACTGGACCACCAACCAGGCAGCATACAGCAGCTGATATGAGGCCCCCAACACATATACAGCAGAGGACTGCCAGGTCTTTCTTCAGTCAGAGATGATGTACTTAACCCTCAAGAGACCAGAGGTCCCAGGGAACATAGAGATCAGGTGGGGTGAGGGTGGAGGTGGGGACATCCTCATGGAGACAGGGATGAGGAGGAGGTATGGGATGTGGAACAGTTGGAGGGTGGCGGGAAATAAAATCTGGAGTGAAAAAAAAAAATCACCCTGACCTCTGCCAAAAAAAGGAAAAAGAAGAAAAATCTAAAATGTTATTTCCCTTTTAAACAAATAAAATGATTAATAAATAATATATACTATCCTAAAAATCTAAAAGTTAATATATTTTTTACTATATTGCTCATTTTATATTACATACTTAAATGTGTTCATTATACACAGACATATACTTTATATACTTAAGTATGTATGTTTGGGTTTCACATCCAAGTTCATGGAATATATTTCCTCATCTTTCTGTCTTATTTTATTTAACACAATATCCTCAAGATTCATCTATGACTTGAGCAACTGTAAGGTCTCCTTTTCAACACCTTTATCCAATATTCTGTCAGTGCATGCTGAGATTTTGGCTTGCTATGTAGCCAAGATTGTTCTTGAATTCTTAACCTTTATATCACTGCTTATGAAGTACTGGGGCTGATTATGGCTGCTACAAATGTCATTATAGGGTAGTAATTTCATTTCCTTTGTATTTAGATCTACAGAGAGATTTGCTAAGTGATATGATACCTCTGTTTTTACTTTGTAAACAAACCATCATAATGGAGGGAGGCTGTATACCTGACACAGCATGGCAATTAATATCTAAAGCAGAACAGCTGGCAATAGCTACACAGGCCCTAAAAATATAGACTTAATTGCTATTTACTCAGATAAGAAGAGTATGGGTGGGTCATTAACTCTTCAACTGAGATCACAGCCAATCACTTCCTCCTTAACTCTCCTCCCAATAATGCATATTCTTGCCTCCCATTGCTCATGGTTTCAAGATTTTCTAAAGTATATACATGGTGAAAGCTTAACTGTATTCAGATAGGAGACCCTATCTAAGCAGCTTTCAGAAGGTTGTCACCTAAGGTTTTAAAAATTACATAGTTGGCTAGAGAGATGGCTCAATAGTAAAGAGCACTGGTTGCTTTTTCAGAGGACATAGGTTTAATTCCCAGCACCCACGGGGCAGTTCAAAAGTTTAACTCCAGTTACAGGAGATCTGAAACTCTCACACAGACATATGTGCAGGCAAAACACCAATGCACATGAAATAAATAAATAATAATAAAATTTAAAAACCTGGCAGTGATGGTGTATGCATTTAATCCCAGCACTTGGGAATCAGAGGCAGGTGGATTTCTATGAGTTCAAGGCCAGCTTTGAACTCAAGAATGTGTGAGTTTTCAGGACATCCAAGGCTACAGAGAAACCCTTTCCTGGGGAAAAATTAATGTTTGAACTTTAAAATGTATGATAAGAGTATTAGCTGCTTTGTGGGATAGTCTAATCAAAAAGAGACAGTTCGTTTTAATATCTCAATTTTGCTTAGAATTTGTGTTTGCTTAGAAAATTCTGTTTTCCAAATCAAATTTGTTTCCAGATCTACTCTCAAAACAAAAAGTAATGCATAAAAGACTGCAAGACTGAGTAAAATATTGATTATGTCAAACCTCCCATTAATTGTGGCTCCTGGTGGTCACTTGTAAGCATACAGAGATCTTCAAACTTTAAGTGTTTGCTTTAAACATGAAGGAAACACTTTATCTATATTTCTAATAATGTAAACATTTTCCCAGAAAGACAAAATCATAGTGCATCTGTCTTTGAAATTATAACAAAAGATATCATTCCATGTACTTGTTATATATTATATTCCTCTATAGAAAAATAAATTGGATTCAGGTGGGGTGGTTGTAGAGCAGTTCATTGTTGGTACTCAGAGCTTCTATGTTGTCACTGAAGCAATAAGAGGAGTCTTGATACCAAATACAGTGTGTTTTAAATCAAAATAGCTTTACAGTTTTTGTTTGGAAAAAATTAAATGAAAATACCTCAGTGTTCTTTGGTAACAAGTGAGGTGCTGGTCTTTCTTGAAACATCTGGAGAATTACTCTGTGTGATTGTTACTACATCATCAAAATGCTGCTTTGGAGCAGGCTTAGTAATGTCAGTCTTATTAGTGGCAGTAACTCTGATTTCATTATACGGCTAGAAGATTAAAGTGAATAGGCATTATAATTTTTTAAATTAAAGGAAATATCTGGTTTGGGTCAATTTGAGTAGATTACTTTAATTGGAGAGAACTGGTGTGCTGTTCTCTTTGAAGTTTCCCATTGCCTTTCATTGATGATTAGTTTGAGGATAAGATGATGCACCGGGATTTTCAGAGCTAACTCCTTTGCTTGCTGCTTAACCTGAACCCGGAAGAGCTTCTTTCTTCCTATGTTTCTTTCTCCTCTTCAATTTGTTTTGTTACTGAACACTTTAAAGACATGCCTTCTTTTATCCGAAAAGTAAGTCGAAAGAATAGACAGGGTAGGTGCACAAAATGTTTGCAGGGTTCAGTTGAACTCATTACAAATGATTCCCACATGCAAAAAATAAATAAATTACAAAACTTATTATCTTTACTTTAAATATTTGAGTCATTAAAGTATGCACGTCAGAACTTCAACAGAGAATTCTCAACAGAGAAAACTCAAATGGCCTAGGAACACTTAAGGAAATGTTCAGCATCCTTAGACATGAAGGAAATGCAAAACAACTCAGAGATTCCACTTTACACTAGTTAGAATGGCTAAGTTCAAAAACTCAAGTGACAGCACATGCTGGCAAGGATATGGGGTAAGGGAAACACTCCTCCATTGCTGGTGGGATTGTAAACTGGTACAACCACTCTGGAAATCAATTTGGCAGTTTCTCAGAAAATTGGAAGTAGTAATACCTCAAGACCCAGCTATAGTACTCCTGGGCATATACCCAGAAGATGCTCCACCATACCACAAGACACTTGCTCCACTATGTTCATAGTAGCTTTCTTTATTTGTAATGGCCAAAAACTGGAAACAACCCAGGTGCCTCTCAACTGAAGAGTGGATACAGAAAATGTGGTTCATTTACACAATGTTATACTCAGGTGTTAAAAACAAGGGTATCAGGAAATTTGCAGGCAAATGGATGGAACTAGAAAATGTCATCCTGAGTGAGGTAACCTAGACACAAAAGGAGTGGTATCTATTCACTTATAAGTGGACATTAGCCATAAAGTTCCAGATACCCATGTGACAATCCACAGATCCAAAGAAGCTAAATAAGAAGGGCCTAAGGGAGGATGCTTGTATCTTCACTCAGAAGGGGAAATAAAATTGTCATCCGAAGTGAATAGAGGGAGGGAACTAGGTGGGGGAGGAGATGAGAATGGGAGTCGGATCAGATGTAGGTAGAGCCAAGAAGAAAGGGCCAGGAGAGTGCAAAGAGATGAGGAGGGAGAGGGCAGGGGGAGCATTTCCAAGATGCACCCAAGACCTGAGATGGGGGAAGCTCTAGGGAGTCTACAAGGATAACTGTAGCTAAGACTCCTAATGTGGGGAATATATATCCTAGAGTGGCCACCTCCTGTAGCCAGGCAGGACTCCCATTGGAGGAATAAGGACACAATCCATCCACAAAATCTTCAACCCACCATTTGTCTGGCCTACAAGAAGTGCAGGGACAAAGGCATCACAGAGACTGAGGGAATGGCCCGTCAATGACTGGCCCAACTTTAGATCCGTTCCGTGAGCAAGAACCGATCTCTATGAGGCCCATTTTCACTATGTTAATCCTACTGATCCATGCACATGGAAGATCTTCCCATCTTCTGATACCTTCTTTGATTTCTTTCTTCAAAGACTTAAATTTTTATCACATAAGTCTTTTACTTGCTTGGTTAAAGTTACTCCAAGATATTTTATATTATTTGGGGGTGTTGTAAAGGGTGTTGTTTCCCTAATTTCTTTCAGTTCATTTATCACTGGACTTGGTGAAGGCAATTTCTTATCTAACTACTTTGCTGAAAGTCTTCATCAGCTGTAGGATTTTCCCAGTGGAATTTTCCAGTCATTTATACTATTATTTCACCTCCAAATAAAGACACACTGACCTTTCCAGTTTGTTTCACTAGATAGATCTCTTTCAATTGTTTTACTGCCTTAGATAAGACTTCAAGTACTATGTTGAATAGGTATGAAGGGAGTGGTCAATCTGGTCTTGTTCCCTATTTTAGTGGAATTGCTTTTGAGTTTTTCTCACTTTAAGTTGATGTGTGTTATGGGCTTGCAGAAAACTGTCTTTATTATGCTAAAGTATATCCCCTTGTGTCCCTAATCTCCACGACTTCCATTATGCAGATTTGTTTCTCAGTTTGTTTGTATCATAGCTTACATTTATTGATTTACATATGTGGAACCATTCCTACATTTTTTAGATGAAGTCTGCTTGATCATAGTGCATGATATTTTTGATGTATTCCTGGATATGTTTTATGAGTATTTTTTATTGATAATTTGTATATCTACGTCATAAGGAAAATTGCTCTGTAATTCTTTGTGGGTTTTTGTGTTGTGGGGTTTTTTGTTTTTGTTTTTTT
>JADRCC010369476.1:0-11975 GCA_019843855.1 Hylomyscus alleni
TGTGATTCTAACTAAGCAAGGGACAGATCTGTATGACAAGAACTTCAAGTCTCCAAAGAAAGAAATCCAAGAAGATCTCAGAAGAAGAAAATTTATTGCTCATGTATTGGAAGGATTAATATAGTAAAAATGGCCATCTTGCTGAAAGCAATCTACAGATTCAATGCTATCCCCATCAAAATTCCAACCTATTTCTTCACAGAATTAGAAAGAGCAATTTGCAAATTTGTCTGGAATAACAAAACTAGGATATTGAAAACTATTCTCAACAATAAAAGAACTTCTGGTGGAATCATCATCCCTGAACTCAAGGTGTACTACAGAGCAATTGTGATAAAAAGTGCATGGTATTGGTACAGTGGCAGGCAGGTAGATCAATGGAATAGAATTAAAGCCCAGAAATGAACCCACACACCTATGGTCACTTGATCTTTGACAAAAGAGCTAAAGTCATCCAGTGGGACAAAAAGACAGCATTTTCAACAAATGGTACTGACTCTAGTGGTTGTTAGCATGTAGAAGAATGCAAATAACTCCATGCTTATCTCCTTGTACAAAGCTCAAGTCCAAGTGGATCAAAGGCCTCCACATAAAACCAGATACACTGAAGCTAATAGAAAAGAAAGTGAGGAAGAGCCTTGAGCACATGGACACAGGAAAATTTACTGATCTGAACACCAATATCTTATGCTGCAAGATCAAGAATTGACAAATGGGAAAGTATCTAAAATACAATCCACAAACCACAAGAAACTCAAGAAGGAGGAAAACCAAAGAGTGGATACTTCAATCCTTCTTAGAAGGGGCAAGAAAATACCCATGGAAGACGTTGCAGAGACAAACTATAGAGCAGAGACTAAAGGAAGGACAATCCAGAGACTGCTCCACCTGGGAATCCTTTCCATATTCTATCATCAAACCTAGACATTATTATGGATGTCAGGATGTGCTGACTGACAGGAGCCTGATATAGCTCTACCGAGAGGCTTTGTCAGAGCTTGACTAATACAGAAGTAGAGACTCATAGCCATCCATTGGAGTGAATGCAGGGTCTCCAATAAAGGACCTAGAGAAAGGACTCAAGGAGCTGAAGGGTTTGCAGCCTCTTAGGAGGAACAACGATATGAACTAACTAGTACCCTCAGAGCTCCCAGGGACTAAACCACCAACCCAAGAGTACATATGGTGAAACTCATGGCTCCAGCTATATATGTAGCAGAGGATGGCCTAGTATGTCATCAGTGGAGGAGAGACCCTTGGTCCAGTGAAGGTTCTATGCCCTACTGTAGGAGAATGCCAGGGCCAGGAAGTGAGAGAGGGTGGGTTGGTGGCACAGAAGGAGTCAGGAGGGAACAAGGTTCATCCCCCTGGAAGGATAGCTGGGAAAAGGGATATCATTTGAAATATAAATAAAGAAAATATCTAATGAAAAAGATTCATACACATAGACACTAAAAAGAACTGTGGGTAGTCATAAATTATAATAGTATAAAGATTATTGTTGAGTAATTATTATTTAAACCTAAAATGCTATGATATTATATCTATAGCATAAAGGATATTAATAACTTTGGGACTGACTGGTAGGAAAAAATGTGTAAGGATGGGCAGTGGTGGCACGTGCCTTTAATCTAGCACTTAGGAGGCAGATGTATGTGGATATCTAAGTTCCAGGCCAGCCTGGTCTACAGAGTGAGTTGCAGGACTGCTAGGGCTAAAGAGAGAAACCCTGTCTCAAAAAGAAAAAAAAAGAATTGAAACTGGAACCCCATAAAATTGCGAAGCTTCTGTAAGGAAAAGGACACTGTCAATAAGACAAAATGGCAACCAACAGATTGGGAAAAGAACTTTACCAATCCTACATCCAATAGAGGGCTAATAGTCAATATATCCAAAGAACTTGAGAGAGTAAACTCTAGAGGAACAAATAACCCCATTAAAAATGGATATAGAGATAAACAAAGAATTCTCAACTGAGGAATACCAAATGGCTGAGAAGCACCTAAAGAAATGTTCCATATGCTTAGTTATCAGGGAAATGTAAATCTAAACAACCCTGCAATTCCACCTCACACCAATCAGAATGGCTAACATCAAAAACTCAGGTGACAGCAGATGCTGGAGAGGTTGTGGAGAAAGAGGAACACTCCTTCATTACTGGTGGGATTGCAAGTGGGTACAACCACTCTAGAAATAAGTTTGGCAGTTCCTCAGAAAATTTAACATAGTATTACTTGAGGACCCAGCAATACCATTCGTGGGCATAAACCCAGAAGAGGCTCCAACATATAATAAGAACACATGCTCCACTTTGTTCATAGCAGCCTTATTTATAATAGCCAGAAGCTATAAAGAACCCAGATGTCCTTCAACAGAGGAATGGATACAGAAAATGTGGTACATCTACACAATGGAGTACTACTCAGCTACTAAAAATAATGAATTTCTTAAATTCTTAGGCAGATGGATGGATCTGAGGGATATCATCCTGAGTGAGGTAACCCAATCACAAAAAAATAGTCATGGTACACACTCACTGATACGTGGATATTAGCCCAGAAGCTCAGAATACCCAAGATACAATTTACAAACCACATAAAACTCAAGAAGAAGCAAAACCAAAGTGTGGATACTTCGATACTTCTTAGAAGGGGGATGAAAATATCCAGGGAAGGAGTTACGGAGACAAAATGTGGAGCATAGACTGAAGGACTGACAATCCAGAGACTTCACCACCTGAAGATCCATCCCTTAACAATCACCAAACCCAGACACTATTGTGGATGCCGACAAGTGTTTGCGGAGAGGAGCATGATATAGCTGTCTCCTGAGAGACCCTGCCAGTGCCTGACAAATACATTAGTGGATGCTCATAGACATCCATTGGACTGAGCACAGAGTCTCCAATGATGGAGCTAAAGAAAGGACCCAAGGAGCTGAAGGGTTTTGCAGCCCTTTAGGAAGAACAACAATATAATTAACTACTATCCCCACAGCTCCCTGGGACCATCAACCAAAGAGTATACATGATGGGACTCATGGCTCAAGCTGCATATGTATCAGAGGTTGGCCTAGTCAATTATCATCTGTGAAGGCTCTATGTCCCAATGTAGGAGAATTCCAGGGCCAGGAAGCAGGAGAGGGTGAATTGATGAGCAGAGGGAGGGGGAGGGAATAGGGGTTATTTCTGAGGGAAATACCAGGAAAGGGGACAACATCTGAAATGTAAATAAAGAAAATATCGAACAAGAAATATTTTTAGGTCAGAGGTACTCTGTTTTCCTAGTGTCATTCCAGCTCCATAGTCTTATCGTGATATATAAGACCTTTGGTGTTTCAAGACTACAGTCTTTCTAGTTCTTTATAACTCAGTTTCCTAATCAGATAAATGGAAAAAATGCAACACAAAATCCTGAATCATAAATGTACTAAAATGCATGGAGGGTTTTGTCTTTTCTAGGAAGGATTGAGTGCTGACAAAAGTTGAATTATTTATTTTATGATTGATTTTTGTTCCCTGCATGACATCATCTTTGTTTTCTCAGACTGACCTCTCTGTGTGTGTGCATGTATTCTTCTGTTCTACATCTGGTTTTCAGTTCCTAAAAACATATCATAAGCTTTAACACATGAGTATATTAAAGTCTTTTGGAATCTCTACTACTCTAAGTACCCCAGTTCACATGCTACTAGCTGTGTCTCTTCTTTGTCTTCCTGTGTCCCTCATTAGGGACACCAGGGGGACCCATGTTCCCTTACTTCAGTATCACATTAATAAAATCCTGAGATTGAGTAGTTTATACATAAAGAACATTTGTACCTGATTATCAGTTTGAGATTGAATAACTGGCACTGGTAACCCATAAACACATGGCATGGAAGTCGTAAACACAGCCTTGGTATCCTTAAATAGTGATATCGTCATGGTGGGAACACAGAAAACCTCTTACAGGAACTAATCAGGTCTCATAAAAATAGATTTATTTTTTAGTGTGGGAATTTTAGTAAATGATCTAGCTTTTTTCTCCATCTTACAGCATACATCACTGTCCAAACTGCCAAATTGGCTAACTTTTACCACAAAATACTCTGGAATATTATGCTTAAGGCATATCTACACCGCAGTCACATTATCTTTACAATGAGAACTACAAACTTGGCATTCCTTAATGTATGTCTAGAACTAGACTGACGATTAGAACAAGTTGCAAGAGTTAGTTTGAGACCAAGTAGAACAATTCAGTGAGGAGCTGAGAGAAGCAAGATTGAATATGTCAGCTTGGAGAGACATCTGAGCCAGAACAGCTGGAAGCTAGAGATCAGAAAGAGCTAGAACAGTGAGCTTATTCAGCAATAAGTCTCTGACATGACAATTATGTCACACATATAAAACTTATTTTTACATCTAACATCTGACTGATAATACCCTGCATATGTTACCAGTAAATGAAATGATATTTTTGCATATTATAATATAATACATATTAAAGTTTTACCACGCAATCCAACAGGTCAAACACTTATAGTAAGATCTAAGTGTACCTTAAAGGAGATGCTCAATAAACAGAAATGGGAGAGAAAGGACCAAGGAGCTGAAGGGTTTGCAGCCTCTTAGCTCAAACAACAATATGAACTAACTAGTACCCTCAGAGCTCCCAGGGACTAAAACTCCAACCAAAGAGTACACATGCGGAAGACTCATGGCTACAGCAGCATGTGTATAGCAGAGGATGGCCAAGTCGGTCATCAATGGGAGGAGAGGACCTTAGCCCTGTGAAGGTTCTATGCCCCAGGGCCAGGAAGTGGGAGAGGGTGGGGTGGTGAGCAGGGGGTTGGGGGAGGGAACAGAGGATTGTTTTAGTTTTTGGTTTTTTTAATTTTATTTTTTTCTTATTTTATTTTCTTTTTCTTTTTTTTATTTGGAGGGGAACCTGGGAAAGGAGATATTGTAAATAAAGAAAACATCTAATAAAAAATAAACAGAAAAGGGGAATAAAACTCCCAGAAACAGACTGAATATTGCTTTATTGATATTATTTATTTACTTGAATGCCAATAATGAAGGAATAATAGCTGCTGAAAATGATGATTTATAGAATAATGCTGAATTAGATGATTCTGTATACATTAAAGGTGTTTTAATATCAGAATGGAGCTAAGGGAATGAATTACATTGGGCAAAATGCTTTGCCTTTGAAAAATTATGGATTTCTTCAAAATTGATAAACATCCAATCCAAGTAAGAGAAGCTTACACATGAAAGGCAAGACTCATGGGAGAAAGAGACACAGGAATACAGTAATGTAGATAAGGTAGAGAGCTGATCCCTTGCTTGGGGGGACCTCAATAATTTGGCTGAATAAAATTAATGAGATTGGCTGATTGGAAACCTTCAGCCTGAAATGAACATTTGCTGAAGTACAGATGATCAGGACTTCAGCCATGAAGGCTCATTGCATCAATGTATCTTCATGAGTTCTGACTGTTAAGTTTATTGGATTGATAATTATTACAGTGCAGTTGAGTTGCTCAGTTCCTTAGCTGAGTGAGGTGGGAGTCAGTGCAGTGAGTGCCATGCAGTGGAGTTGCACTCTCCTGTGAGTTCATGAATTTCAGTGCATATCAGGAGAGTCAACTGAAGTCAGAGAATAAGAAAGAGCAAACAGATTAGAATGAATAGCCAGCATTAGTTTGAGACCAAGCAGAACAGTTCAGAGAGAATCTGAGGGAAGCCATATTGAATCACTCATCTTGGAGAGACTTTTTAGCCAGAACACCTGAGTTGAACCAGCCAGCCAGAGTTCAGAAAGACCTACAAAGTGTGAGTTTACTCAGCAGTAAGCCTCTGAAATGACAATTACATCAATCAAGTAAAAATTACTTTTAGAATGTTATGGTGAAAGTTGGACAATGACCCAAATGTTGCTTAGACTATCACTTAAATGTTATATTCCAATTTACATAATGTACAAGGAAGAAATCCCTAAACTATTATAATAAACTAAATTAAATATATAATAAACTAAATTAAAAAAGAAAGTAAAATCACAAGAATAGTTGTTAATAAAAACATCTATGAGAGACACATTGAAAAGGCTTCCCTAGCTTTAATCAGAGTCCTGCTCTCTGGTTCCACGTAGCGAGTTAGCCTACCCCTGACCCACCTACAACCTTCATGTTTCCAAGATCTAACTCAGGTGACCTATTCTTCGTACTATTCCAGTCTAATGGACAATATCTGTTCTGTTCTTAAACTCAAAAGTTTGACCCTGCTCTCAATCATATATCTGGGGAGTGCTGCCTTCATCATTCCTGAATCTAAGGTTGGCACCACTCTTACTTTATTTTATTCAGCATACCCTAAGGAATTCTGTTGACTTTACCCAGCCTTTACCCTTCCAAATCTTCATATCTAGCCTATTTCACATACCCATACAATGGCCCAGACTGCTACACCCCACCTTCACTGTTCCTAGCCTCCAAGCATGGCCCAGGTAGTACAGCCTGTATTCTCAGACACATGGAATCATCTGGACCCTAGCCCAATCACACAATACACAACTTCCAGGCTTAACCCAGCCAGGTCAAATAGATTGTGTACTAATAAAGTCTAATAAGTCTCAGGACCTAACCAACCTGCACCATATTAGTATTCCTTTTGTTTATCATTAAAATGGATTTATCCCTGTTCTAGCATCTCCTCATACCTCAACTGAAATCAATTACACATGAGCAACAACAACAACAAATCAAACTTCCACTCAGGTCAAGTCTTAGGCTAATAAACACGCAATGCAAAGAGACACGACAGTATATCTTTTACAAATCCATTGTCATATATAAATATCCTCCAGGGAGACATTTTGGCAAGAGAAGTATCTTCAGACCAGAGATAGCATTAGACTCATGTATTTTAAACTTATTTGGGATACTTAGAAATTTTGTTACCATGTATAACACTGTCATAGCTGTATTGTAAACAAACAAGAAAATACTTTCCTAGTAGAATATATCAGTTGGTAAAATATTTGCCTCTGAAGCATGAAGACCTCAGTTTTATCCTTAGAACACATATTAAACAAGCAAAAACAACAATAGAAAGGTTCACATAATAATGTTAGTTAACAATTCCATCACTGAGAAGACATCTACAGGCACATGATATTGTTTGATTTTTTTATTCGTGAGGAAAAAAACTATTAAAACTCCTAATAGTACCTGAAATAAATACATAGCTATAATCTCTATCTTAGTCCACTCACAGCAGTCACTCAAGCTAATTAATTTGAAATTGTGGTTATGAAATTCTCAAGTGTTTCAAACTTAAACTCACTTGATCAATACTGCTGATATTTTGATTTTTTTATAATCTTTCAAAGAAGTAAGAATATTTGTGCTATTTTAGTAAGAACATGTAAGCTACTTTTAATTTGCCAAGTAGTAATGAAGACTCATGCAACAAAAGTACGTCACTAGCCTATGGGAAGGGTATGATTTTTACTCTAGTTAAGACAGCTGAGTGTATAAACCTAAGATGCAAGAATGCTGCAAGCATGTGAAGCTCGGCAGAGTGGTTTATTCATCATGATGAAGTTTTTGATGAGGGCAATAAATAAATCTCTTCACTTCTCATCTTCAGAGAATAGCTGTGGTACTTGGGGAAATGACTTCAATAATTGTTTCCAGACATTCCTGCTTCTTTGCGGCACCTTGAATATTAGTCCTCACGGAACCTAGGCTATTACAAACCACCATGTGAAATTTCTATCATTTTTCACCAAAAGAACACAAATAAATATAGATATATAGATGATTTTTTTCAAGCTGACAATTGATAGACAAGTGGAAACAAAATGAGAATGAGCTGTATTCAAATTATGGAATCCTCTAGAGAATATTAGAATCATGGGAATGGTGAGACTTCATAACAATCATCTTTTCACACACTTTCCTTTAAAATCATTGTCATCATTTAGAAATTGTAACTTCAAAGTTTTCTAATGATGCTTGCAGCCTCTTTTGACTTATAGGTATCATCAGAACCTATAATCCTGGAAATCTTACCTCATATGATATGCTCAGAAGTTGTTCAGTGGCCAAGTGCATCTAATAATATTTATGTCTCATTTGTTCAGTGAAATTCCTTGTCATTTGTTTTTCTGAGTTCGCATGGAACATATTCAAACTGAAAGACTTGGTATATGATCCAAAAATAAGAATGTCTGGATTTGGGTTTTAGCACTGAACATAATGTTTTCCAGTTCTATGTATGTGCAAATTTTATACAAATTTTCTAAGTTGATTTTTCTTTTTAGATAGATATTCATCTATCTTTTTGGATAAATATAGTCATATATAGATATGTGTGTGTGCATATATGTATATTCTCATTTTTTCTCAATTCATCTGTATCCAATTCCTAGCTATTGAGACTAGAGGTGCAATGACATGGTTCAGCAAGTATCTCTGTTATAGGAAATTGAGTCCTTTGAGCTTATGTCCAGTGGTAATATAAATGAGTCATATGGTAGATCTATTTCTAGTTTTGTTATTTTTTTCATGAATTTCATGATTTCCATATTGGCTGCAAACGTGAATATGGGTTTTGCTTTCTCTAATTCTTTGACATAGTCTGTTGTCACTTGATTGTTTGATTATACTTGTACTAACAGGTGTGAGATGAAATCCGGAAGTAGCTTTAATTTGCATTACTATGATTTCTAAAAATGTCAATCACTTTTTAAAGGTATTTTGTACTCACGTTTTATTCTTTTTCTTAGAACTATCTGTTTAGATGCATAGTCCAATTTTCGACTAGGTCTTTTGTTTTCATGAGCCTTTGTTTTCTGAGCTCTCTTTATATTCTGAATATTAATCCTCCATCAAATGTATAGCTGGCAACCATTTTCTCCCATTTTGGTGCCTTCTTTACATGATTGATTGTTTCATTTGCTGTTAGAAACTTTTTTATTTTTGTGATATTCTGTTTGTCTGTTGTTCGCCCTTATTTCTGAGGAAATGAAACTCTACACAGAAAATCGTTTTCTTTACATGTGTCTTACAGTGAACTGTCTTTGTTTCCTTCTAGAAGTTTCAATGTTTCATCCTGAGGTGTTTGATCCACTTTCAGATGATTTCATTTTAAAGTTCTTTGGAAATACTATTTAAATTTTATGTATAAGCATGTTTTGCTTTTATAAATTTTATAAAAGCATGCATTTATACCCATGCAGCACATTTATACAGTGCTCAAGGAAGCCAGGAAGAATATCAAATCTTCTGGCCTGAAATTACACATGTTTTTAGCCATGTGGGAGCTGGAAATGAAATCTGGGTTCTTCAGAACAAAAGCAAGTTTACCTTAGAAGCTGAGCTATTTTTCTTTACTCTGAAAATTAATTTTGTGTAAGATAATAAATATTCTTCTACATGTTGAACCCAGTTTTTCTACCATCATTTGTTGAATATGAAATCTTTCTTCTAGCCTATGGTTTTCCTAAACAATATGCTTCTTGCTGTATTCTAAATACCAATTGTTTTACCCATAAATCAGTGTAGATCTCACACATAACCCAAGTATCTTTTTTTTCCCCAATAGATGTAAGCAAATTCAGAGATCTACAAATGATTAAAATTCAAAGACTAAGCTCCAGAGGGTGATTAGCTGCAGCTGATACATCTATAACAAAACTCCTATACATTTAGTTCAGGGAAAGCCTTAGGAGATGGAGCAAAAATATTTTAAGAATCAGAAGTGCCTTTTGAAAGGAACTCTGTATCCAATGGACCTCTATAACACATGGTTGCCTAAAACAGACATGAGCAATGATAACTCTAGTCCACATGCCAAAGAGGATAAGATAAAATTACTAAGGTCCCAAAGCTATTTAAAGAAGTACAGGCAGTCAATGGTTGCTAAGGAATGTAAATGTAAAATCATATTGACCATGGGCTTACAATCTAATCTGAGCAACATATGTACATTAGCATCCTTAAATGAACTTAGTATTGCATAAAATATAAGATATATATTTGTTGTACATGTGTATATTATAAATTAATAGATAACATATACAATTTATTATTATGAAATAGATATGTTACCATGTGCTATCAAGAATGTATATGCAATAATATAAACAACTACAAACTGACATGCCCATACATACACACACACAGACATACACACACACACACACACACACACACACACACATTAACAATCCCAGAAGAAGTGGAGTAAGGAATAGAGGAAAAAGCAATCAAAATAATGTAATACACAGTACTTGTTCATGGAATTCTAAAAAATAATATATATATATATATATATATACACACATGTATATATATTTTTATCTTATATATATACATATATACATATATATCTGTTAAATGAGTCTAATGTTTAAAAATGCTTCTTTGTTGGTATAAAATTAATATAGAACAGTATGTCCCTGTCTTATTTATCATAATGAAACAGATTTGCTCAAGTATGTGCACATGTGGCAGTTTAATTACTGGTAAGTCACTGGCTTTCTATAGGTCACTGTATTTTACTTATAAATCGAGGAAAACATTGTACTATTTCTAGGAATACAGAGGTTGGAGAACTTCAGAACAGTCTAGTTTCTCTTTATATTTACACAGATATTATACTTCTATTTACTTTGGACTTGACAATTATAAAATGAAAGGAAATAATATTAGAACAAATCTGTCTCTTTAAGAACATACACATATACAAGTGTTTACATGCACATGAAGTTTTACATTAAAATTACATAAAAATAAATATATCGAATCCAACTTCCTCATGAGATTGTTACCTTAGATATAGGAAAAAATAATCATCGAAGAATGTCTCAAGAATTGATGTTAATTCTTAATTATTAATTCAATTTATTGAATAATCCTATGTTCAATTTTAAATAATAATTCTGATGATTTTTCATGATTAGAAATGTAATTAAAGGAAATAATTCAACTCATATCAGTATCTAATAATTCTTTGGCTTTGTATTTTTCTCTTTTGCTTATAGTCTTAAGAAAAAGTTCAAAATAAAAATTATCTGTTAAGTTAGTTCATATATTTTATAAAATTTGTGTGTATAGGCATTTCTCACCTTTCCTCATGACAACAGGTGCATTTATATATGACTTCAAATTTCAATTTCTTTCTTGATAATTCATGAAGCAAAGTAATAAAATGAGTTTTTATTTGATGTTTACAGCAGATAAATATCATAAGATTTGGGAATTTTTCCCATGTGATTAAAAACAAAATATAAAATTAATAATAATAGTTATTATGACTAAGAGTAATAATATCATCATTTGCCTCTTTAGCATTATCACCCTTTTGCCACCATTGACACCAACGGTCTAAGAAAAACTCACATTCTTCTGTCACTGAAATTCCATCAGTAGTGCCTGCTGAGAAGCAGATGAACTTACTAAGAAACACAAAGTATGCTTTGACTGCCCAATGAAAAGAAAGTCTCTGGAAAGCAGTAGAGTAAGCAAATTATACCTTGTGAATGAGTTAGCACCTTATGTGCTACTCAGCTCATTTTGTGTTTAATTGACAGTCAGCTCAGTAGTACTGTGAATTGTCTTTTTTTCAATCAACTCTGTTGGCAGCTGAGTTGTACCTATTGTGTGATAACTATGACAAAGGGAGGCCAATCTGTCTCTGCTGACACTTGGTCTCATTCAAGTTTTAATTACTATTACAGTGAAAAGTTTTTATAAAATTTAATTGCATGATAATCTTATGATACAAAATGTTATATAAATTTTAAAGTACTAGTTTTGCAGTGACACTGAGTGATTGTAATGATGCATGTATTAATATAAGATTTTATAAGATTTTACATTTTAGAGATAGTTTATACAATTCCTGTAACATTATTTTAACTCTTCTGTATAAAAGGTATATATTTATTAGTATTAATTTAAACTATTATTTCTTTACA
>JADRCC010369914.1:0-13227 GCA_019843855.1 Hylomyscus alleni
CCCTTTTAAGAAGGAATGAAATGTCTTCCTTTTTCTTGAGTTTCTTGCAGTTTGTGGGTTATACTTTGTGTATTCCGAACTTCTGGGCTAATAACCACTTATCAGAGAGTGTATACCATGTGTGTTCTTTTGTGATTGGGTTACCTCACTCAGGATGATATTCTCCAGATCCATCCATTTCCCTAAGAATTTCATAAATTCATTGTTTTTGATAGCTGAGTAGTACTCCATTGTGTAGATGTACCATAGTTTCTGTATACATGGAATAATATCTTAATTTTCCTCTGCAACAAATGGTTTACATGTGCGTTATCTCACTTAGGTTTTGGTAGGAAATATCGAGACAGGGAAAAGAGTGTTGTCTTAAGTTCTCCTGAGGAATGTGTGTGTGTGTGTGTGTGTGTGTGTGTGTGTGTGTGTGTTGGCATAACTGATGAGTTACATCAGTAATAACTTAACCAAAGATGGTGTTTTGGCTCTTTTTTGACTTGTATCTTGAAGTCCAGACTTCCTGATTCTTCTGATATTAGATTGTCTTATCAGTCGGAGTTAATATTCATTCATCTGATTTGATTGTTCATCAAGACGGATTAATGTTCCCATGATCTAGGTTTAGCAGAGGAAGAGGAAGAAAGAAGGAAGAGATTGTGTGGGAGAGAACAAGCATGTTAGGGGAAGGGAAAGGATTCTGTAAAAAACATGTCATATGCAGCTAAAGTAGATAATTTACAACTATATAACTATATATACATATAACTACATATATAGCTCATATATAACCACATACATAGCTAATATATCTCTATATAAAACTATATAGCTATATATTATATATAATATAAAACCATATATATTATGAATATAATATATAACTATACATAAGTATATGTATAGTTATATGAATATATAAATCTACTCTATAGTTATATATTTTTATATTTTATATGCTATAGTATATTTTATTTATATAAACATATACATAATATATAATATATATGTACATGTAATTATATACCTAGCTATATATTATATAAATAATATAAAAACATGCGTATATATTTGTATAGAATTCAGGTTACCACTTAAAACCTTGTAATAGAAAATATTTTATTATTTTCTATGAGAGAACAAAGCCATTTCCTTTAAATAAATGAACTGTTTTAGTAGCAAGTGGAGTAAAGCCTTGGAAATATGCTATCTTTCCATATCCTACTTTGTTGTCTGTACTAGTAAAGATTTAGGTAGCCAACACCTCACCAAAAGTAATAGCAAGACAGGAGAAAAATAATTGCTCTGTCTTTGACTCTTCTCTAAACCTACTTTACTTGACTGGCAATTACTTCAATCAGGCAGTACAAGAAAATCAAGATTAATACAAAATGCTGAGTTTAATACATATAAGTGGAAAAGTTGTAGATATCTGATGACTGGTAATAAATAGCTATATGAAAACAAAAATCAATAAAGTAGTTAGAAATGTACTTGGCTCAAGCTCTATTGCTAGTCTTGGTTCTTGGGATATCAAATGATTCCCTTAAATCATGGTGTTATTGTCTACCTCCAAATACCAATCATAGTGCCCCCTCTGAATCCTAGTGTTTTGTATCATTGTCTCTGCTTTTTGAGCCTCTATGAATTCTCATTTACTGAGTACACCTAATAGTCTAAACGAAGAATTCTGTCTTCTGTAATTAACAGAATTATCAGATGCATTATTCTCAGTATCTCTTTGAGGTCAGACAGATAAGTTGATGTCACTCAAGCTGTTTAATATTCAAAATGTCTTTGATTCTAAATAACAGAGACATTATAGAGCTGGAATTACAACTCAGATTTATCTTCTGTTAAGCTTGTGGCTAAGATGACTGAGTCTTCACCAACATCCGACCTCCACATCCTTGTATTAATCAGTGTTTCATGGGGATAAGTAGTGCTGGCTGTGTTCTCTGCTGTAGGAAGAGTCCAAACAAGCTTCTCCTCAGTAGACGTAGTGGAACGTAATGAAGGAGTCCTCTGCCTCTTTCCCTTGTCACCGCCACTCTTAGCAGTATGGTTATGGTGAAGGGAACAGCCATAATGCATTTGGACCTGAAAACTCAAAGCTGTGTGTTCGGAGAAGGAGAAGTAGTCAAAGACAGGCTCTGAGCACTGTCACAAATGTCCCAAGTACCATCCATGTCTTGTAAACAGTGGACTGCCTACACAGATTTCTATTACAAGTATTTATCCTTTGAGAGTTTCATATATCAATACCTTATTTTTATGAGATCCAGGATCCCCATTCCATCTCCTCCAAGTTGTTCCATAACACACTGTCACTTTGATCTCTCAACCTCACGTATGTGTTTTATAAAACCCAGGGATTACTGAAAACCTTTGACAGTACCGGAGAGTGATGCACACTCCAGTGGTGGAAAAGTCATCTCCTAGTGTGCCCAGCTATGCACTGATTTTTGGAACAGAGCACTTTAAACAATGCTCATTTCGGAATGAACTGACATTTATACTGACCAACGCAGGGGTCCTCACTTTAAAACTTAATGAGAAAGCAAGCCCAGGCAGTGATCACTGTTGGGAATTTACAGAAATAATTTGAGCTTCATTTGACAATTTCACTTAAGGAGAAAAAGGGGAGAAAATAACATTCATTAATATTTAAAAAAAAATGTTGTATAAGACTAAGTGGACCAATTCACCTGTGAGAAGTGAGAGGTTAAGATATAACACGAAACATTTACAATGATTTTCATATAAAATTAGTAACAAGTATAGAGTATGGAGATGCTGGGCACAGTATATCCAGAAGCAGAGGAAACAGTTAGAAAAGGAATCTAGCAATAAGTATAGAAGTGAAAGGTCAAGACAATTGTCTTAAAAGCCTATTTTTTTTCAGAGCTTGTTAAATTGTTTCTTGGCTTCTCACAGATATAGCTTATTTGTATTCAATTTGCATCTGAAACACTTTTAACAAATGTATTTTTCTCCTTTTCTTATCAAATAATAATTTGATTAACAATATCCATGAATATTAGCAGCTGTATTATTTTAATACCTTAATAAATTAGTAAGCTGTTTTTAAAGAAACTCACCCTTTAATATCCATTATTTAGTTATAATTAAAATGCAATTATCTTGAATGCAAATTGATTGTATTTGGAGATTTATTTTTGAATTAAAATATGCAATAAAAAAGAGGAGGACACGACGACTCCTAAAGTATGGAAAAGAAGTTTATTGTAGATATAAGGAAGAAAGCAGGCAGAAGGAAGAGCCCAAGCCGAACATGGCAGGTTGATTAACCCTGGGTATGAGGGGAGGAAGCAGTTATCAACCAAGCAAGGACCCAGGCCAACAGGCTAAGAGAGCCCTGGAGCCAAAATGCTGAGTTGTATAGGGATCAGGTTGGGAGAAGGGAAGCTCAGGTCCAGAGAGGGAGAGATTTAGGGTAGGGGTGGGTGAAAGTGCTAGAAGGAGCCACAGGTAATGAATGAGACCTGTCCTGGGTTTCTCTGAGACCTAATAATTGTCACTTTAAATATTCAGTGGGAAAACTTAGAAACAGGGCAATCATACTTAGTCTGAATTATATCCATTAAGGATCATAACATGAATTCTGTGTTACTGTGTCTTTACATCTACTGTAGAACAGGCCTAACATCAATCTTTTCATAGGTATGAATATATATGTATATGTGAGTGTATGTTTGTATGTGTGTGTATATATCTGTATTCTTTGTGTGTGTTAATGTGTGTGTATGTATGTGTGTGTATGAGTGTATACAAAAAGTAATAAAAACTTGGATCTGAATTCCTTCAGAATTTTTTTTTTTATTGCCGAGAAAATCCTATAGACAAGTAGAAAATGATTTGTCAAAGTGACTACAAATTATATTTGGAAGTATGGGTAGATTTGCTTCCCTTAAAATGAAAGTTGTTTTTGAGAATTTACACAATATAATCTTATTTTCAGTGCCTTTTATGGTTATGTATTTTACTTTTAGTTTAAATCATATACGAACTACTAATTATCAATAAATTTGGTTTTCTAATAATATCAAAGGGAAGAGAAAATATTATTAAAAATAATATAATGTAGAACAGTGTTTGATTAATGTTCCTAATGTTATGGCTCTTTAATCCAGTTCCTCATATTGTGATGACCCCAATCATAAAATTATTCCATTGCTCCTTCATAATTGGAAATTTGCTACTGTTAGGAATTATAAGATAAATATCTGTGTTTTTGATCTCCCCCAAGGAGTCATAAGCCACAGCTGATCTAGAAAGAAAATATGGTTAAATGCATGAGTTAATTAAAATCCCACTGTCTTCATGTTTGTTGCCTTGCTACTTTTATTCACAGATCTTCAGGTAAAATCCATTCCAAAATCCTCTTTAAAATCTTCCCAACTCATTCAGAATAGTATCCACTCTTAAGAAAGCATCAATGCCAGGTGTGTCTGTCTGAGAGCGTATCTTTCTGATGTGAGGTCAGTGAATCATACACTACGGGGTGACAATTTGCACTTTCCAAAAATGTGTGCATATTTTAGATTCTGCTCCACTTCCTATTCCTTCACCATGACCTAGATTCCCTTTTGATAAGTAGACCTATGATGTGTAGCACCTTTAACTGCGAGAGACCTTTGTAATCTCTTCTTCAATCAATAGCAAACAGCAGAGATGCTACTGCATGACTTCTGGGGCTGATCTCAAAACGCGACATAGCTTGCTTGAGCCTTTGCTTCTTTTTCTCTCTTATATCTACATGATACTCTAATCCAGGTCAAATGGAGAGATCACATTTCACAGTTGTCACTGAAACTACCTAGTAGGCCTTGTACAGAGTCAACCTCATCTTGCATGAGAATTAATGAAACTCTTTGCATAGTACCTGTGTCTGGTCATTAGACCTGTGGGAGACATCATGATCTGCACTTCCTCTTACCCGAATCATCAGTGAGAGTAACTAATTACTCATGTGTTGAGCCCCATAACTTTTACTACTCTAAGTTCTAACAGGGCATCTGGGTTCCCAACAATGTCAAGCAATAGATTTTAATTTATCCACTGTATGGTATTCAGTGACAGTATTATTCTAAGAACACCCAAACAATGAATTGTTTCCTTTTTCTTTTCTTCAGTTTTGGTTTCTTGAAAAGTAAAACAAATGTGAAAAGGAGCTATTTTTTTATTAAAATTATTTCTGACACAAGTAAAGATTATGAACTGTAAATTAATTTAAATAGCTGTTATTGTTATCAAGAAATACAGTGTATCATTTATTTGGCTAAGATGAAAGATATATTTTTAACATGGAATTTTTTTTTCAAGTTTAGAAATTCCATGGACTGTTATCTAATCATTGATCACATTATCTAACGATATATAAAACATCTCAGAAAACTGAACATGGTAAAGAAAGTGATATTTTATTAATAAGTTTTAAAAATTTGTTCCCATAATATAGCTGTGCATTTTTAATTTGGGGATGAATTAAGTCTTGTTGTGGGTGCCAGATGGACAGAAGGGGTACTGTGGCTCTGTTTTTAGGCTCTGAGCAGATGCTGCACTGGGGGTGTGAATTATTCTCCCCCACGCCACGCTGATTCTTAACATCCTATGCAACTGTTCTGCTGTGGGGGATTTCCCCACTGTAGGATGTCCAGTGGGCCTTCCAAGAATAGGCATTTATTTTTGCATTTAAAGACTTCTGATCTCCTAGAAATTGGAGTTAGGAACCCAAGTCACTTTTACATATACTTGTACACTTTATGGCGATATTCTTTACATGCATCTTGTATAATGAGCATCTTGTATAATGGGGAATTTGTGTCTCTCTGATCCACTAACAACCTCATTTCCCTTACTGGAGGGGATGAAGCATGGTATGTTCTGCTTTCTAACGGGGTGTATTTTCATTTCACTGAATAGTAAAAACATTTCGAATAAAACGTATATCTCTTCTGTGTGATAGTGCCATAATATGTCCCTGGCACTGTGGTAGATATTTAATATTTTACCTTTAGATTTAAATCCTATCATTCATCGTTGATTTGTTAGTAGATACATAGATAATTGCCATAGTATGGAGAATCCAGAAATAAGTCTATATAGTTATATCAAACTGACTTTTGACAAAGAAAACAAGGAATTACAGTGAAGAAGATAAACTTTTAAATAGCTGATTAGCAGAAAATTTGGCAGCCATACACAGAACAAAGAAACTAGACTCTTGTGTCTCACATTATATAGAAATCAAACTTAGTCAAAGAATTGAAAAAGCCCACAGCCTCTATGTACCAGAAACTAACCTGGAGGCAATGCTTATAGACATTAGTCTGGGTGAAGTTTTCTAGAAGTTATACAACAAAATTCAAAATTAGTATGTAGGATTTTGTTATAATAGAAGACCACACAACAAAGGAACCATTGACAGAATGAAGAAAGACAGTGGGTGACAATTATTTGCACAGTATTCATCCAACAAGTTAGTGATTTGTAAAATATGTAAGGAACTCAAGTAGTGATTGAAAGGCAAATAGTCTAACTTCAACATGAACAACTTAAATGGATGCATACTAAAAAGAATATGTAAATGACCTTTATAGATAGGAAGTTAGTGTTCAATGTCACTACCCTTTGAGGAAAATTCAAATTAGAATCACAGCGAGCTAGCATCTTACTCAATGTCTTAGTTAGGATTTCTATTGCTGTGAAAAAACACCATGACCCAAAGTAACTTGGGGATGAAAGTTTTTATTTGGCTTACATTTCCAGAGTACTGTTCAATTTAAGACAGAAACTCAAACAGAGCATTAGCCTGGAAGCAGGAGCTGCTGCAGATGTCATGGAAGGGTGCTGCCTCCATGGCTTTCTCGATCTTCCTTCCCATAGAACCAAGGACTGTCAACCCAGAGGTAAAACCACAATGGACTAACTAAGCAAGGCCTTACAGCTGGATCTTCTGTTTTCTCAATCGAGAGTCTCCTCTTTCAGGTAACCAGTGATAAATTGACCTAAGACTGGCCAGAACACTGACCCCTTGTCAATTGACACACAAACATATCACTACTAAGCCACATCTTTCCTTTCTTATTCATCCCCAAGATCTCACATTAAAATTGCAAATAACTTCAAAAGTTCCACAGTCTTTACAAATTTGAACACATTAAAATTTCAGTCTCTTTAAAATATCCAGTCTCTCTAAAAATTCAAAATATCTTTTACAAATTCAAAGTCTTTCATCTGTGGGATCCTTTAAAAAATCAAAATTAAATTAAATACATGTTTTCAAGAGCAAAGAACGTCAGCATAGTCACAATCTGAAGTGAGCAAAACCAAAAAATTCTAACAGTATAAATAAGTGAGCTTTATATCTGGAATATTAATTATAATATTTAATTATAATAGTTATCTGGGATTCACTCACTTTCTTCTGTCCTTCTCCAACTTGCTGTCTGTAGCACACATAGCCTGTCTTCTATGCTCAGGTAGACTCCACTCTACAGCTATTGCTTTTCTTGGTAGTCATTCCATTTTATTGGCTTCTCGAATATCCTGGGACCTTTCCCTACAAGTAGATAGCACTTCTGCCAATTGACTCTCATAGGCTCCCTTCAAGGTGCCAAGCTTCAACTTCTTTGCATGATCCCCTCAGTCTGGGACCTTCAAATAACACTGACACTACACCTTCAGCAATGCTTCTCCTAACCTCTCACAGTGCCAAGCCTCAGCTGTTCTCCATGATGCCTTAATTCCTTAAGAACCACTTGGGTGACTCATACAGTACCAAGTTTGGCTGCCAGCTTGAGGTACATCCTTGGCCATGTCTGGACACAGCTTCTGTGTGCAGACTCTCAGGAAGCACTTCTCAGAATATTTCAGCTCAAGGATGCTATTCTCATTTTAATCACTGCCAAATTCTCAGCCTCAGCCTGCCAGCAAGTATCCCAGCAAAGGTTTGACTTTAGTAGTACTGGTAGCTCATTAACTATTGATGATTCTCAGCCCCTGCTAACCAAGACCACAGAATCTTAAATCAAAATGTCATGATGTCATCTTGAAGTTTCCATCTGAATTTGTATAAACCATGCCTAAAGACTCAGTGCTGGTCTCAACATTATCTTACAAGCCCTCAAAGGAATATCATTGAGCTTTCAGGACTCAATGGTTTCTCTACTCCAAAGTTCCAAAACCCTTCTGTACAACGTGGAGGGGCCTCAAAAACCAAGTAGAGGGATGACATAATCCAGTAGTCCCATTACTGGCTACACAGTCAAAGGATGAAATGCCAAATGCATGATAGACTGTTCAGTCATTAAAATAACAAAATTCTACCATTTACTGCAGTCTGGATAGAACTATAGAATAAGATCTTATGTGGAGTAAGTTAACAAAATTGTCAAATATCTTCTTTGTTCACATGTAAAATCAAAAGATGCTGTTTTGAAGGAAGGAGAGACCAGAACAGTGGTTACCAGAATCTGGCGATGGGTGTAAGAGAGAGGCATGGCGGGAGGTTGATTTGCCAATACAGTATCTTGGTCAGATAGGAGAAATGTTTTTGCATATTCTAGAGCACAGTAGGATAACTGTGGGTGATGATGACTAATTTTCTATTTCAAAACAGCTAATAGAATTTTTAATCTTTCTATAACAAAGACATTCTATGCTTCTGAAGTGATAAACATGCCAATTACTCGGATCTATTCCTTACACATTGCATACCTGCACTGAATATCACACTGTACCCATTTGTGTGTAGTCACTTTGTGTGCAATAACATGATAGTGTGTTTCAAAAGTAAAATAAAGCCTTCTCAATGTCTGAAAGATTTATTTGTATCTCTATCATGTGTTTACTGGGACTCTGTAGAAGAAACGTTTAGTGTCCAAGCAGTATGGCACTTCTCACTGTTTGAGCAGACAATACTGGAGCTATCTATTTTCATTGTTTCCGTGTGCATGCTAAAAACAGCCACAGCCCTCAGCCAATGTCCAGTTAGCGTAGATAAGCAATTGCCTTTGTTTCTGTCTTTGAAGAGCTTATCCCTGAATGTATGAGGTTTTCAAGTCTCCCTTTGAAGAGTCAACTTTGGTAGCCTTCAATGTTGAGCTGATAGATACTGTAGTTCTTTATAGGTGATTCACTTCTCATACCCCAATTATTTTACCCTCAAATAAAATATTCCCTTGACTTATGGGCTGTCTAACTCTGTTAAGAGAAAAAAATTATATATATATATATATATATATATATATATATATATATATATATATATAATTTGTTGTCATAATATTTAGTTGATTTCATTTGTTCAGTTTTTTTATTTTCTTTTAAAAATGCACATCTTATTCTATCAAACATTTTCCTGATCAAAAACCTATTAACGTGTACTGTGTTCTTTTAAGATTGAAGGCAAGACCAAGCCAAACAGTCACGTGAGGAATGGGATGTGGTTCATAAGCCCTGACCTCTGACAGTGGAGCTGTGGATAGTTGATGGCTTTTATACAAGAAAGTGTCAGTTTTCTTTAATAGTATAGCTCCTCATGGGTCTATTACACACCAGTGAACGACCCTACACTAAGTAGCATATGGGCAAACCCAAACTAGAGTGGATGGGTCATTTAAGAAAAAAGAAAAAGGCAGGACACAATGTTGTATGAGTAGGGGAGGAAGTAAGGTGGAATTAAGGAGAAATATTGGGAAGAATATAATCAAAATATATTGTATAAAATACACTGTATGCTCAACAAATTCATTCAAATATTTATTAACATTTTGAGGGAGAGATCAATTGTCTTATTTACCAGTGCAATAATTTATAGTTTTCAGTGTGCTTCTCTTTCTGGATTTTGTGCTTTTGTGGCAACATTTTACCTACCATCATATGCAATCGCTTTCATGACAAGTACCCTTCCTCGAATATGCTTTGCTTTGTAAGAGCATCAGAGTTATATTCTGGCTACCATATTTCTAAAAGTACCTCTCACCTGAAAAAGAATAAAATACAACAGTTTGAGAAATGATTATCTTTCTAGCTTGACCTTTGCTGCTGCACAGACCAATGTTCTCTGGGAAAGAAATGCTATTATTTTTTCCTTTCTAACCCCTGTCAACAGACCCATGTTTCTGTTAAGTGTTTGTTTGAGCAGAGTACTGTATTATCACTTCTATCCTATGGACTTACTATGTCTTGGAGACTGCTTTTCCTGGCTGTACCCCATAGACTCCATGGGCATAAAATAGAATTCATTAAATAGTAAAAATATTAGGTAAGATTTTCTTCTGTAATGTTTTGAAGCTTAAGTCATGGGATGGCACAGACAAGAAAGAGTAACTTTCTTTATTTTGGGTTCATGGAAGAATAATCCATAACAAAAGACATATGAATAATAATTATGCACATAGATTTACTTAATAAGTTTCATCTGACATAGGTGCCTATAAGATTGAAGATCTCCCAAATGGGGAAACTGTAATTCATATTTGGCTTTGATAAGGAGAAGTCACAGAGAAGTTTATCAGGTCATTCTATTTCTAAGAAGCAAGGAAACCTAACAAGGCCAGTTTGTTTAGCTTCTTCTCTGTGTTGTTTCTTCCTTTCATAGGTACCTGAAAGGCTCTATCTAAAATGAAAGTATGTGATCTATCTTAAAATGTCAGAGAATGATTTCCTCTCACTGGATTTTGAGAACATGAGGAAGAATGGAAACTAATATAAGGATGTTCTTTCTCTACTGTTTCTGTAGTAAGAACTTGAAATGTTCCATACAGACTAACATGATGAAAATAATGCTGCTAAGTAAGAGACAGTCAAGAGCAATCCCTCAGGAAGTAATTACATTATAAAGACGACACTCTTATTAACTCCATTAATCCATTGATGCACTGATGATTTAATGGACTATCAGGAGATGGCAGAATTTAGGAGCTTGAAAACTCTTGGAAGTAGAAGTTACTATAGAATTTTTCCTTAGAGATTCTAATGACCTCTGTCTCTCTCACTGCTTCCTGGCCACAACAAGGCGAACTTCTGTGTTCCTCTGCTTCTTCCTATCTTTGTTTTACTTCACTATACCTCTAAACAAGAGTAAAGTGATTATGGACTGAAATCTCTAAAATCATGTGATAAGTTTTAAATATTTTCCAGGTGTGTTGTCACAGCAAAATCTGGCTCACAGGTATTTTCTCAAACACAAAGGTGTTATGCTTGGGGTGAATCTCATCAGGAGTCAGTTCCGTGGTTTGGAACTCAGAACTACCAGAAAGAAGCCAACAAACTTTCATTGCCTAGGGCAACAATCCAGATGTTGCCAATGTAACTTATTTGAAAAACAAATTAATGATTTCAATAACAGTAAATTTGACTAAAAATGCAAGTAATGTTAAGAAATAAGACGTTTGGAATTTGTGGAAAACTAAGATACCCAAGGCAAATTTTCAAATAGTAATAGATGGTCTATAGTATTTTAAGATATATGAATAGAGTTAAATGCTAGTCTTCCATTTTGAGTAATGTGAATATGTCTAAAAATTAAGAGAAAAATAATAAAAAGTGATAATGATATAATAAATGAGGCCCAACCCATTATTAAACAAAATATTCAACCATTTTTCTTAATCAATATTTAGTAATTCATTAAATAATAAATGATACCAAGAATATACAACATAATTTCTTCTTGTATAAGCCACCACTTATAGTACTGTTGAAGCCATTAACTATAAATTAATATAATTATCCATGCATCATTATATCTTCTTTAATTTGTAGAAAATATAATATCATTAATATAAACCAGCAACACTTCTTACATCAAGACATTCAAAAGTTATTCACAGTGTGACTAAAATTAATATTTAAAATTATGAGAGAGTTATTAACAAATTAAAAAACCATTAGGGAGTCATTTTATTAGACTCTTTTTTGATGTACCTGGAACTTTGTCTAAATACTTAAATTCTTAATGTTCCTAAGAGATTTTAAAAATAGTACTCATTAGTTTCTGAATGCTACATGTCAGTGGAGTCTATGACTGAACATGCACAAGGGAAATTATCTTTCTTGGAGAGCTCAAGATCATACGCAGTTGGAATAGTTGTCATATTGGACGTGAAATACCAGTAAAACCATCGACTAACCTCCTGATATGAGTGCTGAGAATTGCTAATCAGTTAGATGTCTGTGAGCTTTTGGTTGCCCAGTCTATTCAGATCAGGACCAAAGAAGATGGTTGGGATCGTTAAAAAGAGTCTAAAATAAGAACTTGTTAATGGGAGCTGTCAAAAAAACACTGCTAGCATGTTATACTACATGATGAAGTGCCTAAATACATCAGAGTTGCCTCCGGCTTTGTCCATAATGTAACTAGTACTTAGAGAGATCCCCTCCCTATTGTCGTATGAGATGTTTGGTGAAGCATATTTTGTATTTCATTTTTCTTGCCCATTTTCTATTTTAGCATTTGGTCTACATTCTGTTCTATGTAATTTTGCTTCTTTTTCATTTAAATTGGCTGGAGAAGAGGAGGCCATTAAGACACACTGTATAGCTGTCAATCACTAGACTCAGAAAGTCTGCAAATGATAATGGTTGATTCAGTACAGGAGCTTGTTGGAGTATCTGCATGGCAGGGGTGTCAGCATATTGTTTCCAGGCTCCTCTTCCACATGCAAAGAGTAGCAGAGCATGTCCTTGCTTCCTTTATCCTTCTCAGAAGAGCAACCACGTAGCATAATCAGTTCTTCCAGCCTGTGTCTCTTGCACCTGATGCTTGGTTTTTACATTGCTTTGTGACTCATCTTTATTTTACTCTTCAAAATCTGTCTTCTACTACTTTTATATCTTGTAAGGAAATTATATGATCTTAATGGAAGATCATGGATCATTGTATTATGGACTCACACTATTTGTCTCTTCTAACATTCACAACTGAGTACAAAGTTTTCTTAATTACTGAAAGCTTTTCAGGCTCTTGATATAAAAAGTACAACCTTCTCTATTATCTTGGGTGCTGAGGGAATTAGGACTATGCAGATGGTTTTGATGCAGTAAGATTTCTGTTGCTGACATATATAATTGTACCTAAGAGAGGTCAAGTGGAGCCTTGATTTCATTTATTCTATGAATATCAAAATCATTGACGTATGGTTCTGGTAGTTCATAGATGGAAATAATTCTGTACTGCTTAGAGAATTCAAATACCCAAGGAATTCTCAA
>JADRCC010369921.1:0-10915 GCA_019843855.1 Hylomyscus alleni
TTGGGCACCCAGAACTCAGTGCAATGGTTGGCTGTGAACATCGACCTCTGTATTTGTAAGGCTTTGGCAGAGCCTCTCAGGAGACAGCTATATCAGGCTTCTGTCAGTATGCACTTCTTGGCATCCACAATAGTGTCTGGGTTTGGTAACTGTATATGGTATAAATCCCCAGATGGGATAATCTCTGGATGGCCTTTCCTCTAGTCTCTGCTCCATACTTTGTCTCTGTATCTCCTCCCTTGGATATTTTGGTCCCCCTTCTAAGAAGGATCGAAGTATCCACACTTTGATCTTCCTTCTTTTTGAGCTTCATGTGGTCTGTGAATTGAATCTTGGGTATTTTGAGCTTTTGGGCCAATATCCACTCGTAAGTGAGTGCATATCATGTGTGTTCTTTTGTGATTGAGTTACCTCACTCAGGATGATATTTTCTAGTTCCATCCATTTGTTGAAGAATTTCATGAATTCATTATTTTTAATAGCTGAGTAGTACTCCATTGTGTAAATGTATCACATTTTCTATATCTATTCCTTTGTTGAGGGATATCTGGGTTCTTTCCAGCTTCTGGCTATTATAAATAAGGCTGCAATGAACATAATGGAGCATATGTTCTTGTTAACCAAACAACCCTGAGATTCCACCTCACATCAGTCAGAATGGCTAAGGTCAAAAACTCAGGTGACAGCAGATGCTGGTGAGGATGTGGAGAAAGAGGAATACTCCTCCATTGTTCGTAGGATTGCGAGCTGGTATAACCACTCTGGAAATCAGTCTGGCAGTTCCTCAGAAAACTGGACATAGAATTACCTGAGGACACAGCTATATCACTCTTGGACATATAACCAAAAGATGTTCCAACATAATTTCTTTTTTTGAGACAGGGTTTCTCTTATAGCCCTGGCTGTCCTGGAACTCACTCTGTAGACCAGGCTGGCCTCGAACTCAGAAATCCGCCTGCCTCTGCCTCCCAAGTGTTGGGATTAAAGGCGTGCACCACCACCGCCTGGCCATAATTTTTTTAACCTATTCACTTTACATCCTGCTAACTGCCCATCTTGTAACTCTCTCCTATAATCCTTTCCCTATTTCCCCTTCCCTTCTTCTCTGAGTGGGTGGGCTCTCCCCTGGGTATATCCCCACCCTGGCACTTCAAGTCTTGGTGAGGCTAGATGCTTCCTCTCACACTGAGGCCATACAAGGCAGCCCAGCTAGACCATATCCCGCTTTATATGTAACAGTTTTGGGATACCCCCTTGTTCCAGTTGTTTAGGACCCACATGAAGACCAGGCTGCACATCTGCTACATATGTGCGAGGAAGCCTAGGTCTAGCCTGTGTATATTATTTGGTTGGTGGTTCAGACTCTGAGAGCCTAAGGGTGCAGGTTAGTTGACTATGTTGGTCTTCTTGTGGAGTTCCTATCCCCTTTGGGGCCTGCAATCCTTCCTCCTATTCTTCCATAAGAGTCCCCAAACTCCATCTATTGACTGACCATGGTGTTTGTATCTGTCTGAAATCAGTTGCTGGGTGGAGGTTCTCAGAAGACAGCATGTTCCTGTCTGCAAGTGTAACAGAGCATCATTAATTGTGTTAGAGACTGGTGTTGGCCCATGGGATGGGTCTCAATTTGGGCCAGTTATTGGTTGGCCATTCCCTCCGTTTCTGCCCCTTCTCCCCATGCCTGCATTACTTGTAGACATGATAAATTTGGGTTGAAAGTTTTGTAGGTAGGTTGCTGTCTCTATTCTTCCACTGGGGTTTCTGCCTAGCTATAGGAGGTGACCTCTTCAGGTTCCATATCCCCAATGTAGTCACAGTTAAGTTCACCCTCATTGATTCTTGGGCACCTCCCTTACCCAAGGTCTCTGTCTTATACTGGGATGATCCCCACTTCCTCACTCCTGTCTGTTGCAGGTCTCCATTCATTTTCACAGCCATCTAGCCATCATCCTGTCTTTCCTCACATCTCATCCTGAACTCCCCATTCCCCTCCCCATGCCCCCTCTCATATCTCTCTCTCTATTTCTTTCTTATGACGATTTCATTTTCCCTTCTAAATGAGATTCAAGTTTTCTTGCTTGGCCTTTCCTTTTTGTTTCGCTTCTTTGGGTCTGTGGAATATATTATGGTACCTATATTTTATAGCTATTATCCACTTATAAGTGGGATATACCCACTTATATACCATGCATGTCCTTTTGGGACTGGGTTACCTCACTAAGTATGCTATTCCCATGTTCCATATATTTGCCTGAAAAATTCAAGTTATGTTTGTTTTTAAGAGCTGAATAGTATTCTGCTGTGTAGATGTACCACATTTTCTTTATTAATTCTTCAGGTGAGGGACATATAGGTTCTTTCCAATTTCTGGCCATTATGAATAAAGCTGCTATGAACCTTGTTGAACAGGTGTCTTTGTGAGATGTTGGAGCATATTTTGAGTATAAGCCCAGGAATGGTATAGCTGGGTCTTGATGTAGAACTATTCCCAGTTTTCTGGAAAAATGCCAAATTGATTTCCAAAGTGGTTGTACAAGTCTGTACCCCTATCAACAGTAGAGGTGTTTTTCTTTTGTACCACATTCTTGCAGCGTGTGCTATCCCTTCAGTTTTTGATATTAGCCATTGTGATGAGTGTAAAATAGAACCTCATAGTTGTTTTGATTTGCATACCCCTGATGACTAAGGAATTTAAATATGTCTTTAAGGAACAAAGCAAATGGTTCTCTCGAGAAAATGTCCGTGAACCCTAGGTTCTTTCTAAACTGCATGTTTGTAGTATCTCTTGGTCATTGGTCTCTTGAGGTATGTAAAACTGGTTTCATATTTGCCTATGGCAAGATATTTGATAGTTTATGTTAGAGAGCACAAGATTCCTGAGTCTGAAAAGATACTGTTTTTTTCATACAGGTAAAAATGGATGGACACGTAGAACTTTAGATATAGAAGAGTGGCTTTATTTATGCATGTGGTGCTTTTGGTGGACTTGTTATGAACATGACTGTATCATAATGTTCACGAGGGAGTTGAGCAGAGCAGATAGCATCCAAGAAAAGGAATTGAGCATCATAGGAAAGTCATTGTAAAAACAGTTAATGTCATATTGGGAAAGTATGGTAGGCTTTTTGAGATAGAAGTACCTTGTATCTGGGAAACTAAGACATTGGAAATAACTTCATAATGTCTTGGATTAATCAGATGTTACAGTAAATACTCTAGTGATTATATAAATTACCTTAACTTCTACCACTTGGTAAATAAGCAAAAATTTGATGCTACATAAAAGTTACAAATATTGTTTGTTTTTAATTCATCAGCTTTCAAAAGTGATGGGTGCAAACTGGTGGTCTTATAAAATAGAGTAAAATATCCTAGGGACTTGTCAAGTGTGCTCTGTGGAAACATCATAGATACCTGAGCAGAAATAAATGTTGACACGAGAATCAAAAAACACAACATGGAAAAAATGCTTCTTACTGTAATTTAACTTTGAAATGTGATATGGACAATTTCAAAATGATATAGGATCCAGAATTATGTTTCTTGTTTTGCTCATCAGCGCTATCTATATTAATTTTATTTTTGAATTGTTAGGATAAGGAGGAAGTAAAGGGGGAAGTAAAGAGTTTTGGCAAATCAGCATTTTTCTAGTTATAATAGAGGATGAGAAAAATGTTAGAGTAATAAAGATGGTATTACTAAAACAACTGAGCTTCTTGAAGCTACTGGACAACTTTATTTTATACACATACTTAAATATTTTAAATGACATAGAATTATTTATATTTACCATAACAAGTAAAAATAAAGGTGTTTTGGAATTAGCAAGAAAGGTTTTGATTTTGCTTATGTTTAAAGAAGATTTGTGACAATTTGGAAGCTAAAAACTACAAAATGTTTGAACTAGGAAGATCAACGAACTTACTGTACTTACAGATAAAGAAGGGAAATGAAGAGTATAGATAATTGTTTACTATCTTCAATCTTTGTTGGTTTCTATCCACTTAATTCAAATCTTTATTTAAAATAATTATAAAACTTGCTCTTTATGATGATTGAAGGTCTAGAAATCTGTTTACGAAGATTCCTGAATTCAGTGTAAATCAAGGTAAAGGCTTTAGGAACATTGTACCCTGGCATCTCATCTAGAAACCTTTGAATGACTCTTCCTCCCGATTCTAATTGGAATTTGATGTTTTGTCTAATGTTTTTAAATATTTAGTGTCAATCTGTATCAGTCTATTTTTTATATTTGAATATGTTCTAGAGTTATATCTTATTCTAATTTCAATGTCATTAAAACAATCTTAAAAAATAAAGACAAAATTGGATCATCCAAAAATAAAAAATAAAAAAAAAATCTCAGTTCTTATTCAGAACTGAGTGTGAATTGGCCACCTATAGACAGACAAATTTTCAACTGAGACTTAGTCAGAATTAATTCCAAGAACTTTAGTCCTTGAGAAATACCTGGGGATTTAGTATAATTTGTCATTTCTGAAGACTTGGACCAAAAGCATTCCAAATCACGTTTCATAAATTATTTTACTTAGTGTAAATATAATACTTTCACTTTTTTCATGATTATATACATTTCAAGTTTATAGCTCTTTTTAAATTTTCTTGCTTTTCATTTGTCATTTTCCTATTCTTCCCCTTTCTCCCAATTCTCCTTCCATTTCTCATCTCATATTTCCTGTCACTTCTGAACTTCACCAATCTCTTTTACCTGTCTTCTTTGGTTTTACATTCATGTATATTTTCATGTGGCTTTTAATGATTCAAGTCCATCTTCTGTTCTTCAGCAAGGATGAATCAATTCCTATTTTATGTCTGCTGTAATTTTGTATTTTGAGAGTTTGATAAGGATACACAGGCAGTCCTTCCCTTTATAGAGTCGTTGTCTAATTTAGGGAAACCTTATCAGTGAGTTATATCAGTAGTAGGCATTATTAGGAAATGCATACATATAATAAACTTATTATTGAAAGTTTATACTTTTTCCACTAAAACAATATGAATAGTATAGCCTATTATTGGGTAAAAAGATGGAAATAAAATTTGAAGTACATGTATATATTTATATACATATGCATATGTATATGTATATATATACTTCATATATATATAATTTGCAGTTTTGATGTTCTATTCTTACTGATAATATTTCTCTTTTATTTATTAATTTTTCAAATCTTTTGTGTGCTATCAAAGGTAAATTAGAGAAATATTAACATTATTTAATATTTATGCATAGAATATAAACACAACAACAACATTATTACAATTTTAGTTGCTTCACCCTAAATCTTTTTAAAAAATTTTTTATTAGATGTTTTATTTATTTACAATATCTCCTTTCCCAAGTTCCCCTCCCCCCAAAAAGAACCCCAAAACTAAAACAAACCCTTGCTCCCTCCCCCCTTCCACTGCTCACCACTCCACCCTTTCCTGCTTACTGGCCCTGGGTTTCCCCTACACTGGGGCATAGAACCTTCACAGGGCCAAGGGCCTCTCCTCCTATTGATGACCAACTTGGCCATCCTCTGCTATACATATGCTGCTGGAGCCATTAGTCTCACCATGTGTACTCTTTGGTTGATGTTTTAGTCCCTGGGAGTTCTGAGGGTACTAGTTAGTTCATATTGTTGTTTGTCCTAAGGGGCTGCAAACCCCTTCAGCTCCTTGGATCCTTTCTCTAGCTCCTTCATTGCTTTACCCTAAATCTTAAGAGAAAAATAAAACTATTTTAAGTATATTTGACAAGTAATCTGAAGCTCATGGGTCTAAGTAATCTTTGTAATTTGAACCTAATGACAATATTCTGTTTATTCTACCATGTTGCTTCACCAAATACAAGAATACAAGTAGATCTGCAATATATTGTGATAAATCCCTATGCCAGGGAATTGAACAAAAATAATTTCTATGACATCATTGTACTTTTCAGAGGTTTGATCTGGAAGATTATGAACTGGACAATCCAAGGCAGTGGTTCTCACTGAATCCTAGTGCTTTATGCACTGACACTGTGTTAGAATGCATATTCAGACATTTGAACTTGCCATAGTGGAAATATCTGGATAAATTTTGAAACACCTGCCATTTCTGTGTCTAGCATGATAAAAAATGTGATCTAACAGTTCACTGACTTACATCACTCTGAGGCCCATCTTCTATCTTATAAGGAGCATCACTGTACTGGAAAGCAGCGAGATATTAAATTCAGAAACATTGCATAGAATAGAACTTACTTTTCTGTGTGGTCACTTTATTAAAGATCTATAGGCATATCGTGTTTTACTCTTTTTCTCTTAGTAAGTTATAATTAACAAATATTATATATTATGTAACATTTCAATAAATGTTTACAAATTGAAATAATTAAATCAGACTAGTTAACATATACATAATCTTGCATGCTTATTTACTGTGAAATAATTTGAATTTCTACCCAGTTTTATCCAGAGTGAAACATGGTGTTATTAACTATAGTCAAAATAATGTATAATTAATCTTTCCAAACTAATGATCCCATCTTTCTGCATGTATCTTTTGACCAACATCTTCTCATTCTGTCTCCACAATCCATTTCTTTTATGTTACGGTCTACCCTCTTCTCTGATTCTATGACTATGATTTCAGATTCCACATTTCAGTGAGACCTTGAGTATTTTTCTTTTCTCTCTCCTTGATTTCCCTTAGTATAATGACTTCAAAATTTATTAACATTATTACAATATGCAGAATTCCATTTTTAAATGTTGAGGAATATTTCAAGGTATGTGTGTGTGCCATTATGATTTCATTAGTGCACACAGGTTATTTTTATATATTGATTTCTTATAAATCATATTGAAATAAAATTGAGAGATAATTATTAACTATAATTATTTTATTTCTCCTGTATAAATATCCCCAAAAGTAATATTGCTAGATCCTCCTAGATTCTAAGTTCTTTTTCTTTTCCATTTTGTTTTTGTCTATTATTTTCATCTTCCCTTCTCCCACCACCTGTCAATAGCCCATAGCTCCTCGGGTAGGGATGGGACTTCATGAACATTTCTTTCTATGTTGAAGTCTAGTATGTCTTGAACTTTTGCAGGTCTTGTGCATGTGTCACACACCCTGTTTGTGCGTGTGAATGCATATGTGCAACTGCCATTCTATGTCTGGAAAACACCATTTCCTTGTACTTATTCACCATGTCTAACTTTAAAAATCTTTCTGCCCCTATTCTACAATAATTCTAGAGCATTAAGGGGAGGAGTGTGATACAGATATCTTTTTTAAGACTGAAAATTCTCTAGTCTTTTTATTGTCTTTTATTAGTCAGTTGTGGATCTCTTTCTTAATTGTCATTTATAGTATTATTTATTTTCCATAATGAGAATTGAGAGATGTATTAATCTATGACTATAACAAGTCATTAGGAGTCTGTTTAATACTGTGCCAATTTAATAGAGTAATACTAGTAGATTATCCCCTCGAATTGTGACCTTTGTCATCACTACTTCTTGGCCCTGTTTCAACTTAGAATAATCAAGCTAATATTCACATGGAAGTTTCACCTTTATTGGTTAGCTTTCATAAGGTGCTAGAAGGTGCTATGTATACTACTCAATGAGAAAAGCAGCCATAAACCTTGTTATATTTAAAGGTCTTGATAGTACTACTTTCAAGAAATGTGAAGTGGTGTTTCAGCATGAGTGAAATTTATACTTCTCTGTTAATTAATCATGTCCAGAACTTGTTTAGATATCTGTTTGTCTTTAGATTGGTTGGGACATTAAAGTACAAATTTCATACATCTCATATTTTTCCCTTCCATTTTATTAATATAATTATCATACTTTACAGCTTCCCCTATCCTTCTTTAGGTACTACTGATAACAAAGCCAATGAAGAGAGTGAACTATTCTGTGACATCAGAGTTTGTGTTCCTGGGACTCACAAACTCCTGGGATATCCAACTGCTGCTCTTTCTGGTATCCTCAATGTTGTATGTAGCAAGCATGATGGGAAACTGTCTCATAATTTTCACTGTGGCTTCTGACCCTCACCTACATTCCCCTATGTACTTTCTTCTATCCAACCTCTCCTTCATTGATGTAGGTATTTCTTCTGCCACTTCACCCAAGATGATTTATGACTTACTCAAAAAGCACAAAGTGATCTCCTTTAGAGGTTGTATTATTCAAATCTTCTTCATCCATGCAATTGGGGGTGTGGAGATGGTGCTGCTCATAGCCATGGCCTTTGATAGATACATGGCCATATGTAAGCCTCTTCATTATTTGACTATGATGAACCCCCAGATGTGCATTTTCTTTTTAATTACTGCCTGGGTAGTTGGTCTTGTGCATTCTGTAATACAACTGGTTTTTATAGTAAATTTACCTCTCTGTGGTCAGCTATTGGACAGCTTCTACTGTGACCTTCCTCAATTCATCAAACTTGCTTGCATGGATACATATAGACTGGAATTACTGGTCTCAATCAGTAGTGGATTCATGTCTGTGGGTTCCTTCTTCATACTGATCGTTTCCTATATTGTCATCATATTTACTGTTCTAAAACACTCTTCAAGTGGTTCCTACAAAGCTCTGTCTACACTTTCAGCTCATGTGACTGTAGTGATCTTATTCTTTGGTCCTGCCATATTTTTCTATACATGGCCTTCTTCCTCTACACACCTGGATAAGTTTCTGGCCCTATTTGATGCAGTTGTTACTCCTTTTTTGAACCCTGTGATCTACACATTGAGGAATCAAGAAATGAAGATGGCAATGAGGAGAGTATTCAGACATCTAATGGGCTATAAACAAATCTCTTGAATAACTACATTGTGAATAACATTCACATTCCATTAAGCATGGAAAGTAATGTTTGACCAATCTCTGAAGAAAATCTGTTTGTGTGTGTGTGTGTGTGTGTGTCTGTGTGTGTGTATTCATGCATATCTACCATTTTGTATGGTACTTATAAGGAAGGGATAATTTCTTCCAAATGAAGACAAAAGTTCCATGTATTCATAGTGCAAGGCTATATTAATCAGGAGCTTTAATTCTTAAGGATTAGCACTGTTTTGAAACAAACTCTTAGACATACAGAAAAGGAAATGTTTCTTTAATACTTTCATAACATGGAAAATTCTCATTTTTAATAGAAAATGCTTTCATGAGCTGTAATTTCTGGCTATATTCCATGGAACATTTATCTTGGGACATTGAACTAAGTGATTTGCATGTACGTAAAATTACATATACTCATTTTCAATTTTGAGGACTTTTCTGGTATTAGAAGAAGGTTATAGTTTTCAGAGAACCCATGGGAGTCTAAAATATGCAAGTAGAAGTTTTATGAACTATGTGTAGAAGAGCAAGAAGAAGCCAACAAAATGTACTGACATTTTCCACTTAATGGAACAGTTTGCTATTCAAAGCCATTCAATTTCCATTCATCTTGTATATATATTTTCTCTGTTACTATAAAAATAATTTATTTTTTGAGGATTTTATACATGACTATATATTTATATCATCTTCACATTTTTCTCTTGCCTTTGTAACTCCTCTGATGTCCTTCCTCAATCTGTCTCAAATTCATGACTGCTTCTTTAATGACTGTTTCATTACTGCTGTGTGCATACACACATATAGATAGCTTTCTGACAGTCGCTCTTCTGATAGCCACTTAGTATTGCAAATATGTGCATGTGTTTGTGCCTAACCATGTGGGATTGTACAACCTATTAGGGATGTCATTTCTTGTCAAAAATGATTCATACTCTCTCAGAATTTATTGATTTCCTGTAGCAGAATGGTTGTAATAGGTTCTCTTCTAGAATCTAATGATGTCTATAGCTATGGGAAATTTTCTAGGTTTACATTATCAGTCACAGATCTCCTCATATTGAGTCCAATTGACAGTTATTAGTTATTTTTCAGGTGGAAATGCCATTCTTGCACTATTGGGTTTATCTTGCCAGGTTGGTCATTGTTATAGTTCATAGACTTTAGAGCTATGAACAATTCATTGCTCTTCTCTCTTGAAGATTGAATAGCACCTTTAGATATTATGGAATAACTGAATAGCGATAGAGAATAGATCACATTACTTAAAGCAACAGAGATAGAGGAGTAGTGCTATCCCTGCTCATTGCCATAATGATGATGCCATTATGAGTGTCACATCCCAGATATGTAGCTGCGAATGTTGACTTTTACCCTTCTGTGTGTTCCTACACTGGCATTACCAAAATTTAGGTTATATTTTTATGTAAATAAAATATATCAATTTTAAAACATATGGAAATATGAATGAGAATAGTTATATGGCTTAGTGGACAAGGTATTTGATGCATAAGCACTAGGAATGGACATTATTACTAATACCTTGTTATGCTTGCATACAGGAGCCTAGCATAACTGTCCTCTGAGAAGCTCTGCCCAGAAGTTGACTGAAACAGATGCAGAGACCCACAGCCAAACATTGGAAGTTGCTCCGGGACTCTTATGGACGAGTTCAGGGGAAAGATAGAGAGTCTCAGAGGGGAGATGAATGCCACAGGAAGATAGAGTCCAATAACCTGGACCCTTGAAAGCTCTTAGAGTCTGAGCCACCAACCAAAGATCATACATACACAGGCTGGATCTAGGCCTTCCCACACATATGTAGCAGACATGTATCTCAGTCTTCTTGTGGATCTCTCAGCAACTGAAGCAAGGGCTATCCACAAAGTTGTTGCCAGTCTATGGATGCCATTCCCCTATCTTGGCTGCCTTGTCATGCCTCCGTGAGAGCAGATGTGCCTAACCCTGCAGAGACTTGATGTGCCAGGGTAGGGATACCTAGGGTGGGGCTCCATCATCTCAGTGGAGAAGGGGAAGGAGGATAGGAGAGCTGGGGGGGG
>JADRCC010369991.1:0-18287 GCA_019843855.1 Hylomyscus alleni
GTGTGTGTGTGTGTGTGTGTGTGTGTGTGTGTGTGTGTGTGTGTAAGATTCTAAGATGCAACTCTCCCCTCCAGGGCACATATTAATTCAACTAACTGATATGCTCAATCTAATTAATATATCACTTAAATGAACTACTTTACTCCTCATTGATTTTTATACAACTTACCATGGGAGTTCCTAGGTTAAACTTGGGTCATCCGTCTTGGCAGCAAGTATATTTACACATGGAGCCATGTCTCCAGTTCTAATATCCTTAATAACCAAATAAACAATGTCAAAGATCAAAGTTTATCTACTTAAAAGTCTATTGCAGGTACTTTGACTGCCTAACCATCATCTTCCCATTCCTTTTTATGTTCCATTCTCATAGAACTCTTAATTTGTTTAATCTTGTTACAGTTAAGAAATGTGGAGGAGAAAGGGTTCAGCAGACATGGACTGTGAATCCATACATCTTAGGACTTTTAGCCATCACAACTACAGCCTTCTTTTATTCGGTGCATCACCAAAGCTAGGTTCATGATATCCTCTTGCATGAGGGAAAGAATCCTTCTGAAACTCAGGTAGGAAAGATGCATTCTCTCAGCATGGGCAGCAGATTTGCCATCCCATCTGAAGACACCAAACTCAGACACCATTGCTAATGCCAAGAAGCTCTTGATGACAGGAGCCTGGTATAGCTGTCCCCTGAGAGGCTCTGCCATAGCCTGGCCAATGCAGGTGCAGATGTACCCAGCCAAACATCAGACTGAGAGTGATGACCACAATAGAGAAGTTAGGGCAAGGAGTGAAGGAGATGAAGGGGTTTGCAATCCCATAGGAAGAACAACATATCAACTAACCAGACCCCCAGAGCTCCCAGGGCCTAAACCACCAACCAAAGAGTACACATTGAGGGACCCATAGCTCCAGCTGGATATGAAGCAGAGGATTGTCTTATCTGACATCAATGGAAGGGGAGCCCCTTGGTCCTGTGAAGACTCGATGACCCAGGGTAAGGGAATGCTAGGGTGCTGAGGCTGGAGTGGGTGGGTGGGTAGGGGAGCACCCTCATATAGGCAGTAGTAGGGAGGGGATAGAGGATTTGTGGAGGGGAAACTGGGAAGGGGGATAACATTTGAAATGTAAATAAAATAACCAATTAAAAAAAGAAAAAAATAAGATTTCTAAAATGTGGTCTTCAAAACAATTTCCTGAAATAATCCAAATAAAGTATTTTAAAATTATAATATATATGAATTAAAGCACATAAAGATTATCATTGTCTGAAAGTAAAAAAATGAAAGATCTAAAGAGAGCTTCAAATGTTCATAACAGAAACTGAAAATCAAAGATTTTCAGTTATACTTATACAGCTTAAGAAAGTTGGACCTACTGGAGTTGTCCTGTAATCCCAGATACTCCAAAGGTTGAGGCAGAATGATTTTAGGCCTACCTGGACTACAGAGTGAGTTCAAGGCCAAATCCAAATAACTTGATGAGACCTTGGTACAAAACCAGAAGTAAAATGATAGCTGGATACAGCTGAGAAACAGGGGACTTGCTCAACTACATGAATTCCTAGATTACATCCCACTAAAAATTGTTCTTCATTCAATGATATGTTTACTCAGTAATTGAAAGTAGAGATAGGATACTTGATGATTCCAGATCAAGGAGATTCTCCATATGTTCCTACACAAAAAAATGAGGGATGTAGATCCCACAAGGTGTATACGTTGTATACATAGACATTCATTTAAGAACAAATGTTCAAATAGTAATCCACCTATTGAATGAGCATTTAACAAAATAATATCAGATTCTACCCTAACATCTACGACTATGGACAGTTCAACAGAATTACAACACTAGGCTTGAAATTTCCTCCTGTGTGTCTGGCTTCAAATCCAATCAGAATGCCATTAGACACTTCATAATAGGCATGGTGTTGTTGCACTGGTAGACATAGCTTGCTTGGTATGACGCTGTTGTAGCATGGAGAGCCCACACTGGGTCAGACAATGGATACCCCCAATATCTCACCAGCCCACCTAGCACTTTGCAACCCTATGAATGTTAGACAGCAGAGAAGTTTCTTGGTTCTTCTGAGAGTGATTTCTCTATGTCTTCTAGCTGAAATGTGTTTTCATGCAGCAAACTTACTACATAGCTTTGGTAAGTAATTGTCTTAGTTAGTTCTACTCAGAGGGACCTGCCTCAAACCCTCAGGACATAGAAACTGAGGAGCAACCTGGGACAGGATCCTTCTGGCTTCCATCTGCACCCAGAGCTGATCCTATGCCACAATGCTCCATACCCAAATACCTCTGGGAAAGTGCTGGTCTCCTCGGAGTGCTGACACACTACTGTCATCACAGGTAAGACTACCTCTGTGATCACAGGTAAGACTACTACTTCTGCTCTGAGGGACCTTCCCGGAGCCCTCAGGGAACAAGAAGCAAGGAAGGAGCAGCCTGGGACAGGATCCTTCCAGTTTCTGTCTATACCCGGAACTAATCCTGTGCCAAAGTTCTCCATACCTAAATTCCTCCTGGAGAGAACTGGTGTCCCAGTAGTACTGACACACTGGCTTGCAGGAGGGACAAGCCACAGAGACAGTAAGACCAGCTAACACAAAAGATAACCAGATGGCAAGGACAAGAATATAAGCAACAGAAACCAAGGCTACTTGGCATCATCAGAACCCAGTTCTCCCACCACAGTGAGCCCTGAATACCCCACACACCAGAAAAGCAAGATTCTGATTCAAAATCACATCTCATGATAATGATAGAGGACATTAAGAAGGACATAAAAAACTCCCTTAAAGAAATAGAGGAGAGCCAGGCAGTGGTGGCACACTCCTTTAATCCCAGCACTTGGGAGGCAGATGCAGGCAGATTTCTGAGTTTGAGGCCAGCCTGGTCTACAAAGTTCCCAGGAACCCAGGGCTATACAGAGAAACTCTGTCTCAAAAAAAAAGGAAAAGAAAAGAAAGGAAATAGAGGAGAACACAAAAAAACAGGTAGAAGCCCTTAAAGAGGAAACACAAAAATCCCTTAAGGAATTATAGGAAAAAAAAAAAAAACAGGTGGAGGAATTGAACAAAACCATTCAGCATCTAAAGATTGAAAGAGAAATAATAAAGAAACCACAAAGGGAGACAACCATAGAGATAGAAAACTTAGTAAAGAGATCAGGAGACATAGATTCAAGCATCACTAACAGAATACAAGAGATAGATGAGAGAATCTCAGGGACAGAAGATACCATAGAAAACATTGACAACAACAGTCAAAGAAAATGCAAAATGTCAGAGACTCCTACCCAAAACATCCAGGAAATCCAGAAAACAATGAGACCAAATTTAAGAATAACAGGTATAGAAGAGAGTGAAAAGTCCCAACTAAAAGGGCCAATAAATATCTTTAACAAACTTACAGAAGAAAACTTCCCTAACTTAAAGAAAGAGATGCCCATGAACATATAAGAAGCCTACAAAATTCCAAATAGTTGGACAAGAAGAGAAATTCTTTCTGTTACATAAATATCAAAACGCGAAATGCACAAAACAAAGAATGAATATCAAAAGCAGTAAGAGAATAAAGGTCAAGTAATATATAAAGGCAGACCTATCAGAATTACACCAGACTTCTCACCAGAAACTATGAAAGAAGATCCTGGGCACATCTCATACAAACCCTAAGAGAAAATAAATACCAGCCCAGACTACTATACCCAATAAACCTCTCAGTTACTATAGATGGAGAAACCAAGATAATTCATGACAAAAACAAATTTACACAATATCTCTCCACAAATCCAGCCCTACAAAGGATAATAGATAGAAAATGCCAAACAAGGAGGGAAACTACACATTCTGTAAAAAGCAAGAATGTAATCTTCTTTCAACAAACCAAAAAGAGGATAGTCACACAAACATAAAAATAACATCAAAAATAACAGGAAGCAACAATCACTATTCATTAATGTCTCTTAATATCAATGGACGCAATTCCCCAATAAAAAGACATAGACTAACAGACTTATGTAAACAGGATCCAGCATTTTGCTCCATACAGAAAACATATCTTAGTGCCAAAGACAGATACTACCTCAGAGTATCTTTACCAATCCTACATTTGATAAAGGACTAATACCCTATATACACAAAGAAATCAAGAAGTTAGATTTCAGAGAACCAAATAACCCTATTTAAAAATGAGGAACAGAACTAAACAGAGAATTCTCAACTGAGGAAACTCAAATAACAGAGAAGAACCTAAAGAAATGTTCAACATCCTTAGTCATCAGGGAAATACAAATCAAAACAACCCTGAGATTTCACCTCACACCAGTCAGAATGGCTAAGATCAAAAACTCAGGTGACAGCAGATGCTGGAGAGGATGTGGAGAAAGAGGAACATTCCTCCATTACTGGTGGGATTGCAAGATGGTACAATCCCTCTGGAAATCAGTTTGTCAGTTCCTCAGAAAATTGGACATAGTATTACCTGAGAACCCAGCTATACCACTCCTGGGCATATATACCCAAAAGATGCTCCAACATGAAATATGGACACAGGCTCCACTATGTTCATAACAACCTTATTTGTAATAGCCAGATGCTGGATACAACCCAGATGTCCTTCAACAGAGGAATGGATAACAGAAAATGTGGTACATTATACAATGGAATACTACTTAGCTATTAAAAACAATGATTTCATGAGATTCACAGGCAAATATCATCCTGAGTGAGATAACACATTGACAAAAGGACATACAAGGTATGTACTCACTGATAAGTGAATATTAGCTGAAAAGTTCTGAATACCCAAGATTTAATTCATAGACCATATACAGCCTAAGAAGAAGAGAGACAAAAGTGTGAATGTCTCAGTGCTTCTTAGAATGGAGAGCACAATACTCACAGGAGTAACTATGGAGACAAAGTTCAGAGCAGAGACTGAAGGAAAGGCCATCCAGAGACTGCCCCACCTGAGGATCCATCCCATATACTGTCACTATAGTGGATGCAGGTAAGTGCTTACTGAAGAGGGACTGATATAGCTATCTCCTGAGAGGCTCTGCCAGAGCCTGACAAAAAAGAGACAGATTCTCCCAACCGACCACTGGACTGAGTGCAGGGTCCCCCATGAAGGAGTTTGAGAAGGGATTGAAGGAGCTGAGGGGATTTGCAGCCCCAAAGAGGGAGCCACAGTGTCAATGGGCCAAACCTCTTAGAGCTCCTGGGGACTGGACCACCAACCAAAAAGTACACATGTTGGGACCCATGGCTCTGGCTTCATATATGGCAGAGGATAGTCTTGTTGAACGGCAGTGTTAGGAGCAGACATTGGGCTTGAGGGTGCTCGATGTCCCAGTGTAGGGGAATACCAGGGTGGGAGGACAGCACTGGGTGGGTGGTTGGGAGAGCACCCTCATAGAGGCAGGTGTACTGGGAATAGAATAGGGGGCTTCTGAAGGGGAGACATGGAAAGAGGAATATATTTGAAATGTAAATAAAGAAAATATCTAATTAAAAAAAGGAAAAAAAGAAAAAAAGAAGAATGCCTTAGTGGCTTATTCTCATAATCCATAAATGCCTGACTGCAGCCCTTGTCCACCTTGTTTACATGGCATAATAATCAAAAGGGTAAACACGGATGTCTCCAATTCTCAAAATATTTCTCAAGCTTATATGAAATTAAGCTCTGAGGATAAACTCTAGCCAATTCTAACACAAAGTGAAACTCGGTCATACTATTCAGACTTTGAGCTAAATACTCCATTATGCCAGAGTCTCTGCCTGTCATACACAGTACTACATTATAGCCTTCACATGACCTAGAGCATTATTTTAAAGTCATAGAATGAATTCATAAATAAACAAAACTGGTATGCATAGGATCTTTACAATTTACAAAGCATATGTTGTTCAAACAATTGATTCTGACATAAATACTATAATTATGAATGTCATTTAATAAGGCAGGAAAAATCAAACATAAGTAAAATATTTAAATTTCCAGAAGGTACACTGATACTTAACAAAATATAAAATTAATAATTGAAAGTCAGTTCCTTAACCTGTATTTAGAAATCTATACACACTTATCATTGGCTATTAAGGAAGTTTAATTATCCTCATAACTCTTCTAGCATATCGTCTTCTGTCATGAATTTTTGTTTTGCCTAGCCTTCTAAAATATGTCTAAGATATGTCAAACCAACTTTGAATTATCTCCCCACATTCATGATTATTGATTGTTGGGAGCCAAGGCATGGCCACCTGACCCCCTGCCCCCTCAACTAGCATGAGAACTGCCTGACATTCACCTTGACTAAAAACATCCTGTGCCTGTTTACCAAGAGGCAGGACCCCCTGCCAGCATCTGCCCAATGGACAACCCTGGAATAAACCCATTGTTCCCCACCCCTCCCTTTTTCTGCTTTTGTAAAGTATATATTGAGCAGCTTGCTCTAAGTAAAGCAGACCGTGACAAATCTCTGGCTGGCATTAGAAATACTGCATATGCTGGGGGAAAATTTGAAACTTTTGTTTGTGGTCGTCAGTTTATTGGTCAGGCAGGTGACAGTTTAATCAATGTCAGCCTCTTTGAAGAACATTAGGAACATCTTTTCTGTGACTTAATATGCATTTTAGATATTTTGTCAACAATTTAATGTTACCCATATTACTGAGATAATTTATAATTCTCAGAGGCAATATTTACTCAATGTGCACTTCTCACTTTGAAAATTTTAAATTTTAATATTAAAAGGAGGGGGAAATGCACTCCACTACAAAAGCATTTTGTTTTATGCTTGTTTTGAAAAGCTATTTCATTTTTTGCCTGTATTAAGGCATGCCTCATTTTTTGCTTACTTTTAAAAGGTGCATTTTCTTTTACTTGATGCTAAAAGGTCAGTCTGCTGCGGATTGCCATTGGCATCCACACATTTTCAGATTTTATGCCATGATGGAATGGTGTGTCACTTACTAACTTACTAACACATTTATTCTTAACCCCAACTTGACCTGGAGAAGGGGCTTCGTTTGGGTTGGAACACGATGGCTGCTTAATACATTAATTAGTCAAGTGGATACAGAAACAAAATCTTTTTATAAGCATGTTTTTATTGCTAAGAATATTGGCTGACATTTTTACTGGCCAGCAAAGTTTGCTTGGCTGAAATGGACTCCACTTTTGTCTGGGAGTCAACAACGGCTTCCCTCTACCCCTAGAGCCCAAGCCTTGGACCTAAATGTTGCTAATTTGCAACTAAAGTGCCTGAGACATCTTCAAGTTAATGTTATTTTTAAACTTTTGAGTTTATCAGACTATGTTCGCACTCTCCCCTGAAAAAAAAAAATCAAACAAGCTCATTCACTCACGCTGAGCTAGGTGACAGGTCAAGGTTCGTGCCTTTTGGAGCCATCCATGCTCCCCCCACAGGCCTTACTAGAGGTTTGAAATCAGACTATTGTTGTGAGTACCACCTTTCAATATCTTGGGGCACCTAATGGTACTTACTTGGCATGTTCTACTGGACTCACTACCTATATAGTTACCCAGCTGTTTTTATGTTTTGATCCAATTCCTCCCAAAGTTAACAGTTCACCATGTGGAGGATCTCCTGTGGTTTTGGGAAAGAGGCACTAACTTGCCCCGAGACAAGAGAGAGCCCATATTCACGATGACTTTAGTAGTGACTCTTGGTCTGGGAACTGCAGGTGCAGGGACCAGTATTGCCTCCTTGTTCACCTCCCAACAACAATATGCCCAACTTAATCTTGCCATATACCAAGATATACGGGAATTGCAAAAAAGGCTTACAATATCTAAAAGATTCCCTGACCTCCTTGTCCAAGGTGGTGTTGCAAAATAGGCGAGGTCTTGACCTAGTGTTCTTACAAGAGGGAGGACTCTGTGTGGCCCTCAAAGAAGAAAGGAAGCATAATAAGGAGAAGCAAAAATTTTGGTATCAAAATTGGTTTTCCACCTCCCCCTGGCTATCCAAAAGGCCTTTTGGGACCCTTAGTAGGGCTCCTCCTCTTCCTTTCCTTTGGCCCCTGGGCCTTCAATATACTAACCAGCTTTATTAAGTCCCAAATAGATTCTGCCCTACAGAATCCAGTGGCAGTTCATTATCATCGCCTGAACACTCAAGACTCGGTTGAGGATCCTGCCGCCCCTGGACAGGCCAACCCAGACCATTGTGGCCTCCTGTTTTCACTGCTTGCAGAGAGCTCGGGACCCTCGTGGTTCCATAAGCTATGGAGGCGCTAATAATTGGGCACCGCTACTTGGGCCTCTGCTGGCAAACAGGTTGCAGGGTTACTCCATGACAGGATTATTGTGGGGCTGCCCTTGGAACCCCATCTTGCGACCCCGATAGTAAGTGCCAAATTCTTCACCGAATGGCTACAAGGTTACTCCATGATCGGATTATTGTGTCCCTGGGGGCCATATCCAGCAACCCCGATTTCTCAACTTGGGTATGAGTCGTCCATCTTAGGTACAGCAAGATGCCAGGGGCAAGCACACCTCACATAGCCTAAGACAGAGGCCTTGCCCCCTTCTTGTCCACAAGAGGTCTCTTCCAGCTCAGGTACAGCTAGATGCCAAGAACAGGGACACCTCACATAGGCTGAGACAGAGGCTCTGCCCCCCCCATGCTCACAAGGGATTTGTTCCCAGCGTGGTCCAACTTAGCCATCCCCATGATGCGAATCAAGCCCTCCAACTGTCACTTCTTGTGACCCTCCAACCCACTCCTGACACCCCCAGACTTTTATTATACTGGAGGGGGGGAGATGTTGGGAGCCAAGGCATGGCCACCTGACCCTCTGCCCCCTCAACTAGCCTGAGAACTGCCTGACATTCACCTTGGCTAAAAACATCCTGTGCCTGTTTACCAAGAGGCAGGACCCCCTGCCAGCATCTGCCCGCTGGACAACCCTGGAGTAAACCCATTGTTCCCCGCCCCTCTCTTTTTCTGCTTTTGTAAAGTATATATTGAGCAGCTTGTTCTAAGTAAAGCAGACCATGACAAATCTCTGCATGATCTCCTCCTCTCTCGCCCATTCTTCCCTACAGGCATGGTCCCCCTTGACCCCCGAATAACTGAACCCCAAAGGCCGGGATAACTGATATGTTTTCAAATTTCTACATAATTTTTAAGCTATTTATCTTCCATATTCTTTGTTTACTAAGATTTCTGATATACTACAGTGGAAATTTTCAACAGTAAAAACATCATGTTACCAAAACTTCTTTTCAATCAAATGCAGCTCCAATAGTCGGGTTATGCTGGCTTCCCAATGTTAACACATTGGAGGAAAAAAAAAAAAACTTATAAAAGAAAGCATCAATGACATGGTCCCATGTAAACTTATCACAGCAACGATAAATATTTAATATATGGAAATTTCTAATAATGGAAACCAATACTGCTACAAGGAAGGGTATAGTCATATGTAATGCATAACCATGATTAGGGTACATTTGCATATGTACCTTGGGGAACTTTACTCAAGGAATTAAATTTGCATTCTGACCCAGAATATACATGTGGAGAGATTCAGAAAGGGAAAAAATGGAGGAGGGATCTTTTCAAGTTCAATCACATTAGCATCTGGAAACTCTAGAAATCAGTTGTCCCACACATTAAGGGTCATGTAAAGTTGTGGCAAGGAATAGCGTTCTACTTGCCATTCTGGGAGGTTAGAAAGCACCCTAGACGACAAAGCTCAGAAGAAACTACCTTGGTGCTGATATTTCAGGGACAAAATCTAATCTAAGTTGCCTTAAGGGTTAGCAGTTCTCCTAGAGAGCTTAAACAAAGCTTCCGGGTTCTAAACATCTTCCACTTGAGAATTTATCTTGGGGCTAACAACCTGTTTCTGGGAAAAATCTCTGAGTGGGGCGACAGCTGTAAGCATAGAAAGCACACCTGATACAGGTGGGAAGAAAGGTATCCAAACACACAAGTCAGCACAAAACCACTCAGGAGTGCTGGCAAGATTATTATGCCTTCCAGAATTATTATTGAAAATCAGGTTTCAGGACTTAAGGGAAGGCCTCACCCACAGCAACTGGATTGCCTTCCTCCTATGTTGTGAGGATGAGCACACTTTGACAAAGTTAAGACTCGATAGGGATTGGAGAATTCCACTGTGTACCACCAGAGAACATTAAAACAAAAGAATAGAGAAATGGCTTAGGCAGTAACGAATTTGGCACACAAGCATGAGTTTGATCCTTAGAGCTCATGCTGAGTAACATCTAGCAGTAACAACAAAACAGAGACCAGTGGTTCATGCCTACAAACCCAATGCTGAAGAGACAGAGACAGGAGGTCTTTTGAACTTACTGGCCAAGCAGTCTAGCTGTATCTGTGAACCCCGGGGTCAGTGAAAGACTCTATCTCAAAAAATAAGGTGGAGAACTATTGAGGAAGATGCCAAATGTATATTTCTAGCCTCCACATGTGCCTGCATACTGCACACATGTACATATGAACCCTTCACCACAAAAATACACATAAACAAAAATGCATAAATATAACAAACAGAGAGAGAGAAATAAAGACAGAGAGAGAGAGAGACAGAGAGATCTAAGAATGAGAAACAGACAAGCAAGCCAAAGAATCATAAACCAGAATAAGGTCCGATCTGCCTGCAAGGATAGGAAAGAGCAGTAAGTGAGAAAGTCAGAGAGTAAGAATTCTGACTCTCAAATTGGCCCAAACATGTCTTTAAATAATTTTGATACTTCAGAGTTTTACCTTGCCTTCTTTCACCACCTTTTTATTGAACCATGATACATGACAGAGAACAAAGCAGCAAGTAGCTACCACTTCCTAGTGATGAAAGAGGAGTGGATCATTCACCAGCTGGTCACCCCAGGGAGGATGCAGAACATACTGGACAAACCACCCCCAGTACTGGAGGCACATGTCCCAGGGCAAGGCCAGGAAGTCCCTGTCAAAGTTACTGCTTATTGCACATCTTCTCTACTGAAATTAATCATTGGAAGCTACACCTCTGCTTGTAGAAGAACATCTGGCAGAAGTTACTAGAAGAACAGGGACTGTTACTTTGGTTCTGGGAACAGTAACTGAGAACACCGCAAGAACCCTTGACACGAGGCCCTGCTCAAAGGGCAGGCAGCTTCTATGTCAGAAACATCTTGCTCACTTTGATTTGCCTTATAATACCTTCAGGGAAAGGGGAGTTATCTCCTATCTGAAGGGAGGCTGGACATCACTGCCTTTGCTTTCTTAATGCACAGCAAGAATAAGTGTTTGTATCCTAGAACATACTAAACACAGCCTAACCTAATAGCCCAGTGCAAAGAGAGAATGAGGGAGAATGTTCTATGCATAACCAGGTGTGAGCGGTAAGGTCAGAATGAGCATGTTTTCTGGATGTTTGGTAAACATCTCTCCTCTAAGCTACAAGACCTCGGTTGGTTGTATCTAACTCTGGATAGCACGACACTGAATCCGGATCCTTTATAAAAGTAGCTTGTCTTGTGGTCATTGTCTTTCTTGCTGATTGCTTAAAGGTCAATCATTAGAGCTAGAGATATGGGCCAAAGGGAGAATATGAGCCCCTGTTTAGATCCCCTGGATTATTTTGAGAAATTTTTACTCTCAGGTTTTAGCCAGACTGATCTTGATGTATCTTAAATAAATGGCTTGAAACCTTCCTACCTTTGTTCCTGTTCTTTGAGGCCTGAACTCTGGTGAATTTTCCAGAGAATGATGAACTTTACCTCTGTCATCCCCAGAGTGTAAGAAACTCTGAAGCCAGTGCTCAAATCTGTCACAAGTGACCACGTATTTTAGTTTGCTTGCTTGTTTTGTGGTGCTAGAAATGGAACCTAGGGAGTCACACAAAGTCTTGCCCACTTAGTAGCTGCATCAGCCCAGTGAGAAACATTTTTATAAAGTAAGAAATATGAACAAACAACTTACTTGAAATATATTTTATGTGTAAGAATGAGAGTCAGGATTTATTCCATAGGAGAAGTATCAGCATAATGCTAAGAAATTATTTTAATATGTACTTTCAAATGTGAAAATCAATGACACTTCTCTCTAGAAAATGTAATGTGGAGACTTTTAAAGTAAGATGAGAGCTATTTCATTAAGACATATTCTTTCTCAGCTCAGCAAGGTGACTGATTCAAGTCAAATAGTCATATGGTATTCTGGTTACATCCCTGGATTTTCTTTTGAAAGAAAGTTATTCGTCCCCTCATCTCTCCCTGTAGGAGTTAATAAAACTTTAGAAAGAGGCAATTGAGATCAACCTTTCCTTGCATGGGCAGAGAAATCATGCATTCTTTGACATTTCTTAGTGATCACTGATTAGAGATATTATGCATAAGCCTTACTATAGATCACCCTGGGTAGTCATTCTACTATGCTAATGTGCTCAATAAAATTGAGACTATCTATGCACTGTTGTTGTATTTCAAAAGTCCCCTTTCATATGTCTAGATATTTGAAATAAAAATACCTGAAAAAGATGTGTGGACTCTCTGTGCAACACACTTTCTACATGAATTACAAAATATATGTGATAGGACCAAACAGTAATGCTATATATAAAATAACTGACATGTTCAATCACATGATGTATATTTAAATTGGAAAATGGATGGCAAAGATTACCAAATATATACTTACTATGCAGAATTTTATAATAAAAACACATTTATTTTAATACATGAATGCAAATTATAGCATTGTGGAATATTTAAATAACTATGAAAATGGCTTTATATTTTAAATTAAAATAAAATAATTTTATGTATGTAAATTCCCTCCTTCCCTCTAACACATGCTACCTGTTTCTAAATTTATGGCACCTTTATCTTTAATATATAACATACACTATGAATAAAGACATAACTGAAACTTAATGATTTTGTGTTACTTGCGTGCACATATTTTTAAGACTGCCAATGATACTGGATAACCAAATAGGGGAGTTATCTCTAGTTCTTTTTTCTAGCAATTGTTGGATGCTTATAACTCTTCGGTTACATATAAGGCCCCATAAGATTTTTCCCCATCTACTTTGCCAAGTCAAATGGTATTGGTATTTATTGAGGTCTTATCATGGCAGCCATACTCTTAAATTTTATAGTGAAGCTTCCATGTCATATCTAAAAGATATAATTTTGTAGAAGACTTCCCGGTCATTTGTCTCTAACAATTTTTATCTCCCTCTTCTGTTATGTGCCATGGACCTTATATGTACGTTTATCAGTTTTATCTGTTGAGGCTGAGTACCCCCAAAGTCCATTAATTTTCTGCATCTGACCACTTGTGACGTTCTATAATGGTCTCCATCTAATGCAAAAGAATCTTCTTCGGTGAGGAGTCCGAGCTACATTTGTGAGTTCAAGGGTATTTACGATACAGTTGGGATTTATTCTAGTTTAGTAAAACAGGAAGTACTCAGATCTCTAAGATTCATGACCTCACTAGCCAAAAGTAGTTGGCTAAATTTCCAATACTAGCCATTATTTTCCTCCCACAGAGTGTACATTAGGTCACATTAGAGAATGTTGGTTATCACCAAGATATGAGTGTCCTACTGGTCCTTGTGGTTTATAGTTGACAGAGCCAGGTAGCACTATTTATTCTTTTGCTTCCTTACAAGGTAAGTTATTACCATCTTCTACTATGAAAGATAGACCTTAGGGAGGAGACCTTCAGGTCAGATCCAGCCCAAATTGCTATATGTGAAGTTTCTAATTTCTAACATAACTTCATTTAATGTATATGCATATCTATACTGTAATTACCTATATACTTATATGTACTATATATAACTTTAGGAAAAATATAATTGATATGATTCCTTCACATAATAAATGCAATTTATAACAAGTCCACAAACAATAGCCAATATTAACCTAAAGAGAAAGAAAGCGTTTTTTACCAAAATCAGGAACAAGAAAAGAATGTTCACTCTCAAAATACCTATTCAATACAGTATCTGAAGTCTCGTTAGAACAATAACACAATTGAAAATTATTAAGGGGATGCAAATATCAATGGAAGAAGTTAAAACACTTTTCTTTGTGGATATGATTTTATATATAAAAGATCCTAAAGACTTCACCAAGCAATTTCTACAGCTAACAAGCACTTTCAACCAAGTATCTAGATCCAAAAGCAAGACAAAGAAATCAATAGTTATTCTACATACAAATGACAAGTCTACTAATAAGGTAATAGTGCCTTTCACAGTAGCCTCAAATAATAATCTTGGGCTAACTCTAGTCAGACAAGTGAAAGACTTGCATAATAAAAACTTATTGGAGAAGATACAAGAAAATGGAAAAATCTCTCATGTTCATGAGTCAGTAGGATTAATATAGTGAAAATAATCAGCCTACTAAAAAGCAATGTATATATTCAATGCAATCATTTATGACTGTTTCAAACATCCTTAGTTCAACTTCTTCCTCCTCTCTCCTCCTGCCTCTGTAATGTCCTTCTTCCTCCCTCCCCAATTCAATCTCTGCCCACCTTGTTGCTATTTCCTCCTTCATATAACATGTATTCTACTATTCACAGGTATATAACCTTCTGCCTTTTTGTTTTCCTGCATGAAGGGAACTTCAGGGACACACTTTTTTTTTTTTTAAAGATTTATTTATTATATGTAAGTACACTGTAGCTGACTTCAGATGCACCAGAAGAGGGAGTCAGATCTCATCACAGATGGTTGTGAGCCACCATGTGGTTGCTGGGATTTGAACTCAGGACCTTCAGAAGAGCAGTCAGCGCTCTTAACCTCTGAGCCATCTCTCCAGCCCCCCAGGGACACACTTTTTATGAGTTGTCACCCATGCTGGAATGGATTTCTGGGCCATGTAGCTGTTCTTGCTCCTGTAAGTAGCTCCTCACCTATATCTTATAAGTAACCCCAGTAAACTTACTAGCTCACAAGGTTAAACTTGGTTGCATGAATTCTTTCCTTGCTCCTTCATCTGTACCACATCTTGGATATAGATAGAAAAGTCATGCAACAGGCCATTGTTCCGTGTTCCTCCATAGTGTGATGATATAACTATGTATTGTCCACTCCTAGACCTCCCCATGTGTTAAGCTTTGAAATAAGGCCTCTAAACAAAAGTTAACCTACACCCTGGTATTCAGAATCAGATATGTTTCTGGAATAGATATCTTAATAAGCTCAACAAACATCAGAGGTCATCTTTATCTCATCACCATGGATTTTTCCAGACCCTGCCTTTGAACAATGTGTCATTCCTGTACCCTTGTTTCAATTGCAAGTTCTATGTCAATTAATATCAAGCCTTTCCTGTGTCTTCAAAGAGAACATTCTGTTTATCATCAGTCTTGTAAGCAATTTTACTATATTTGTTTTCCAACCATTTCGCAAATTATTGAACTAAAACCAGGATCAAAACTCGGTTGTTCTAAATAAGAAAAGTACTTATCTTCAGGAAACCCCTGACTCTCTTGCCCAATTCTAATATGATGCCAAAAATGCCTCCCATGAACTCTCACACACATCTAGTACCTCAGGAAGAATAGAAGGGTGCTGTTCTTTCTAGGAATTCTCAAGGGTGCAGTCGATGAGAGTTAGAAGCTATCTATATGGTAAGTGGAATACAATAAAATTGAGATCGAACTGATGGATGTTGCACTGTTGATTCTCTCTTGCATATGTAATAGAGCTAGAATGAATTTATTTCCAACAAAGACAGTGTCGGTATGATAATTTTCCCACAGGAAGAAATAATCAAGGAAAGGCAATCTGTTCTAAACTGTATCAGATGTCTTCTGTAATTAGATAATACTCTTCTTCCGAACCACTGAGGGTTTCTTGTGATAGCTGGTAGAAAACATCTAGAAAGGATGAACACACCTAGAAAGGAGGCCAGTGTGAAAAAACAGAGAAGGAAGAAAGGATTCCATTTGAGATGAGAGAAGAATGTGGAGAGGATATCAAAATGAAGGAGCATGGAAGGAAGATGGACAGGAAATAACCACGAAAATGGGGAAGGGTGTGTATTATTTTGCCTGATTCCTGAAGTAGGAAGAAATTTTAACAAGAGAAATGAAGATCTGATGTAATTCACCTGCTATAAAGAAGGGAGAAGGCAGCTGCTGTGTGAGTAAACAGAGGACTGATCCTTAACCTAACTTGGGAGCAGCATCCTGCTGAGACTTAAGGAGGAGCAGCTATTATTTACTGAACATGTGTTGTGTGCCAGGCACAGAGCCGACCACCTTAAATATAGCAACTCATTTAATCCCCCTCACAACTAGAGGAGGAAAGGAAGCCAAAGAAAAATGAAAGTGTGGCTGAAGTAAGGGAACATTTCCTGGTAGCAGTCATTATTGACTCTGCGAGCCTGGGAAGTGTGCAGTAGTAACTGATCATCTTCAATCCCCATGTTTTGTGTTCTAAAACAAAATACATCGTAATGAAAAATGTCAGCAAGATTCACTAGAAAATCTGGATTGGTCCGATGCTCTGGAAAAAGTCAAATGGGATGATAAGGAAGACTGTGACAAAGGCTTTCATTGATGTTGACACACTAACTGCTTTAGCCCTTTGTTCAATAAATTAAAAGTTATCTAACCAAAGTGATTCACACATACATATATATAATTGTGTGTATATACACATAAAAATGTAAAGGTATAATCAGATCCTCAAAAAAGGTACCTATTGAATTTTCTGCTTGTGTTAATTTAGGAAAATAAATTTAATGGCAGTATTAATATTAAAAATGAAAGGTGAGATATAAAATATAAAGACAGTAATAAAAACAAAACAAAGAGATATATGTATCACCATTTCTTAGGGATTTTTTTTAGTTTCCCTTGAAACTCAAATACACAAGAAATGCACAAAAGAAATGTTTTAAAACTCAAGTCTTACTAAAAAATAAAGAACAAAATAAATGTCTAGCCACTTCATAAAAGGTGTCTGTTCTCTTTATTTCCAATCTATGAAAAATTTCCCTCTGCTCTCTCAGCAGTATTTTTGCCTCTTTAAATTTCCAGACTGCCTTCTGAAGCTGTTTTATGATTGTTTTCAAAGACTTGTGGAGGTATAATATTGGAGAGTGTGTTCCTGTGTGTGTATGCATACACACACACACACACACACACACACACAAGTGCATCCATGTGTGTTTTTAACAGTAAGAATAAGAAACTACCTTTCCGTTTGGGTTAGAATGGAGATGAAATGAGGAATGGCCGCCACCAAGCAGAAAATGCGCTCACTTTATGTGTGCCAGTTAATTACGACACTTCAGAGGCGCTTTCGAAAGGATAAGGCAAGCTGCATAAATTTAGCTGTAATCCAGGCAGGCAAAACTAATTTGCAGGGGATGGCCTTATCTAGCCGCTGCAGCTTTCTCAGAAAATTAACCTTGGATATTTGGGCCCAATTCAGAAAGTGTTTGATTTTTTTTTCCCTTTCCCTGCTCAGCATAAGAGAATTTTTGAATTCAGTACAATACCTGACTTTTAAGAGGCACCGTGAATGCTGTAGGCAGTTCAGAGTTATTACTGACAAGCAAAAATCTATTTTATATATACATATAGATGATTGTCCTTCATGCCCATTATCCGGCCTTCTTACATGTGCAGCAGAGGGTTTATCAGTGTAGGTATAGGGGCTTCTCGCATTAAGAGAAGGATGCAACTCATTTTTAATGTACTTAGAAAAATTCATCAAAGTTCATTGCAGAATAAGTCATGCATATTGACTTGTTCATTCCAGTGGAAATGAAGAAATCCCCCATAAAAATAGAAGTGTAATGAAGTGTTGGAGCCAAGTCTCCCCTGTCATGGCAATTATCACTGATTCAGACCCTTGATGGACCACTATTAATTAAGCACACACAGCATAGTTAAAAGTTTACCTTATTTTTTTTATCGTGTAGCCAATTACTGCACCAACATTTATTGAAATCTGTATGCTTTTCATATGTAATCTCACTTAATCCTCATATTATTTCTCTTTGTATTTGAATAGTTTTCCCAGGATAGGAGACAAAATTTCATATGTCATGGCTTCCAATCAATCTTAAGAATTCTATATATAATAACAGGACATTGACATGTGCATATTCCTACTGCATGAATAGTTAAGACTTGGAGTTTCTTTCCAAAACTATTTACGATGTTCTTATACTTCTATCCATAGAATACTAAAATAACCTGTGGCCATTTTCTTAAATTTATACTGCCAGATGAACTTTTTTTTTTTTTTT
>JADRCC010370245.1:0-13663 GCA_019843855.1 Hylomyscus alleni
CATAAACAAACTCAAAGAAAAAAACCATATGATCATCTCTTTAGACGATGAGAAAGCATTTGACAAAATCCAACATCCTTTCATGATAAAAGTCTTGGAAAGATCAGGAATTTAAGGCCCATACTTAAACATAGTAAAAGCAATATACAGGAAATCAGTAGCCAACATCAAACTAAATGGAGAGAAACTTGAAGCAATCCCATTAAAATCAGGGACTAGACAAGGCTGCCCACTCTCTCCCTACCTATTCAATATTGTACTTGAAGTCCTAGCCAGAGAGATTAGACAACAAAAGGAGATCAAAGGGATACGAATTGGAAAGGAAGAAGTCAAATTATCACTATTTGCTGATGATATGATAGTATACTTAAGTGATCCCAAAAATTCCACCAGAGAGCTCCTAAACCTGATAAACAACTTCAGCAAAGTAGCTGGATATAAAATTAACTCAAGCAAATCAGAGGCCTTCTTATACACAAAGGGTAAACAGGCAGAGAAAGAAATTAGGGAAACAACACCCTTCACAATAGTTACAAATAATATAAAATACCTTGGTGTAACTCTAACCAAGCAAGTAAAAGATCTGTTTGACAAGAATTTCAAATCTCTGAAGAAGGAAATTGAAGAATATCTCAGAAGATGGAATGAATAAATTATGGCACACAAGGACTAGGAGAATATTTTGCTAATATTTAATGTCCTCTAGCTTAAAACCTCCTCCTTGTCTCCCTCTCTCTTGTGTTTTGAGATAGTGTCTTATAGCACATGCTGGCCTCTAACTTGCTGTGTAGACAGAGCTGACTTTGAACTTCTGCTCCCATGTCTCAAGTGTGCTACCATGCCCAGTTTTATCCGCTTGAGCACCTATGGGGTGAGGCTTGTTATCTTTCCAAACAGATTTTTCTATCTTTGGAAACCTGTTAGTATAGTCTTCCATAGACTGAAATGAAAACTAGGCTCGTCCCAACTTGTCATCAGGTTCTGAGGGAGCTTCTCAGTTTCTCCTTGTTACTTGGGCAGCACCCAGAGAGCTCACTTAGCACTGGGCCCTTCTAGAACTGGCTCCTCTCCTGGCTTTCATTTACATGTGATCGCTGCTGCCTAAAGGAGCCTAGGCTGATCTCAGAGCAGGTGAGCTAGATGGTAGAGCAAGAAATATCATGGATGTGTGTATAGGGTAGGTGCTAGATAATATAAGGAGATTCAGCTTAGATCGAGAAGTTAGAAGCAAGCTTGAGTCCTGGTTCTGCCTTACTCATGCATTAGGAAGACCATTCTGCCTCTGTGTATCCATGCTCCTGTCCTAGTTTTAAGATGTACAGACAAGTGCATCTCACTCCTTAGCTGCTCACACAATTATTATATGTTCCTACCTTCTAATTCCTGAAATTACAAGTTTAGAGGAAAGACATGGTGGCATTGTAGTAGGCTAGTCAGACAAGGTATGAGAAAACCAAATGCCTTTTAATTTCCATAAGAACAGGTCGGCCCCATCTTATTCATCCCGGCACCCTTTCAACATTCCTTTCAGTGTTTCAGCTCAGCCTGAGATGCTCACCACTCAACAATGTCTGTTTGCTTTGCATTAACCATTCAGCACACCCAGCCTCCACACAGTTTTGCTGTGGGCTGGGGATACATGGAGGAATAGTATGTTTCCCTTGAGAGATAAAAGCATACAGCTAAAACTATAAAGGTTTTTTGTTTATTATTTTAAATTTTAATTAAATTTTATGTGTACAGATGTTTATTTCACTGACTAATCAGGTAACTCCTGAGGCTGAGTACCTCTGCCACTGACTGCTCTAACATTTTGGAGTCTGTTTTTTTTTTTTTTTTTTTTTTTCTGTGATGTGAGGACCCAGGATTTGAGGGAAGAGCACTATAATCTTTGGATTCTTTACTGAGAATATAGATCAGGCTCCCCACCTTACCCAGCTCCCAGAAAGTTACCAGCTAAGTCTGGAGACAACAATGTCAGTACCACCTACCTATCCTGGGCATAGCTCAGCTCCCTCATGATGGGTTCCTCACCTGCAAGGATCTGGTACAATATATGTCAGGCAGCTTTCCCTGCACAGTAGAGCCCCTAGTCCTTAAAGAACAGAAGGACACACAGAAATTAGATGGTAACCACAATCTAGCTGAGGATAGGGCCATCTGGGAAGGCACTGAGGGTGTCCCTGGTCAAGTAGAGCATAGAGGTCAGGTTCAGAGTCCAGTAGTTGTTCATCTCAGCTAGGTCCTTCACATTCAGGAAGCCATTGCAAACATCCCCAAGATTGCCCCACCCAAAAATCACAAAAACAACAACAACAAGATGGAAGAATAATACAGCAGCTGGTGTTCTCTTCTCTTTCAGCCTTCCATTTGTCATTTCTATAGCCATTGGCTATCCCTCTGACACAGCTCCACAGACACTCCTAATGAAAGCTAAGAATATACACGAATGCTCTTAAGAAAAGCAAAGGGTTTTCTTCAAGATGTCTTGACTCACACACCAGCCAGGAGGCACAGATCAAAGCACTTTAGAAAACCCAGTTAGGTTATTCCTGCAGTGACACTGGTACATCCTCTCTCCTCTTGGACTTTGGACTTTTGGAAACTAGCCCTCCACCTAACTAAAAGGCAATGAGGTGAGAGCTTGTAGCCCTGGCCTTTTCAAGAGTCTTATCTGCGTTATTGATAAGCAGCAGACACTGCAGCCCCTAGGGCCTATGAATCTCAAACATCTCACACAGCAATTGCTGTTCCCTGGCCTACCAGGCCAGATCTGGGGCTGCCAGCATCACTTGCAGGCCAGGCTGCTGTGCACACAGCTCCTCCTTCAGAGGCCATAGGACCAAGTCACTATCTGCCCTTAGGAGCCCCACAGAACTGAACAACAGCAACTGGGTCAGCCGCTGGGTCAGGATGGGTCCAAAGCTACTGGAGGCCCTCAACGAAAAGCACAAAGTGCAGCCCAGCCCACCTCCATCCAGACCTGGGAACTCAGCATCAGGCTCAACTAGTTAACCTGCATGGGGCAGGACCTGGTCTTAGACTTGGAAATAAGTTCAGGCCAGCATCCACTGGGGTTTCTGTGAAAAAGTGACCAATGGTCACAGAGGCCTATCTCTACCGGACATCCCAGTCCCCTTCCCAGTGCTTCAGTGTTCCCCTGGGCAACTGGCACAAACTCAGCACCTTTCTGGGACAAGTGTCTCCCATTTCTACCCTGTTCCAGAATCATCTTTCTCTTCTAGGGTTGGTTTGTTTTCATCCATACAGGACATACTAGGAAGTGACATCCCTGGATAAAATCCTTAATTGTATAGAGCTTGTGGTCTCCTTGCTCTCTGATTAAGAGAAGCCTTCTCACTCTTGTCTCTCTGCCTTTCTTGCCTCTCCCTTGCCTCTTGCCCCCTCTCTTCCCATTCCCTTGCCCCCCTCCATGTGTCCATGGCCAGCTCCCAGTTCTCTCTTCTCTCCTTCTCTCTGTCTTTCTCTGCCTCTACTACTCTTAACTACTCTTAATTCCCCACCTCATGTCCTAAATAAACTCTATTTTATATGAAAAAAAGAGAGAGAGAAGCATTCTCTGGAATAGCACTACAGCTCTTCCAGCTACAGAGCAGACAGAACAAGAAATTGAAGAGGACTCACACTAGAAACAAAAGGCTGAGAATCTCAACAGTCTCATGAACAAGACTCATCTTGAGGACAAACGTATCTTGGTTCCTTGGGATATGATGGTGGGCACTTTATCTGGTTATCTGTGTCATGCACCTCAGAAACTAATTTATAATCTCAAAAATTCCCAAAATTAGGGAAATGTTGGAGTAGGATAGAAAGCATATAACATAGATTGTTTTGGTTACATTTTACTGTGAGGTGAGCTAGAGTATATCTGAATTACACACAAGCAGGCTAGTGGCTAGCTCCCATTTTGTTTCAGAAAGTTAAAAATGATAGACCTAGTTATTTTGCCAGGTCTGATAGGGAAGCCAGCAAAGTTTGTTTGTTTGTTTGTTTTTACTATTGGAAAAGGATTTTGTCCTAGGCCAATGAGATAGGGGGCCAAGGGGGTGCAAGTCCTATAGGCTATAAGAGAAGAGAACTGGAATGTCTTCTATAGGTTTAAAAACAAAAAACCAAAACCACTGTCTTGTGCCAAATCAGAACCTTTGCCAGTTATGCCTTTTCTCTATACCAGAGTTCCCCTTTTGCAAAATTTTATATTTAAAACTACTTAGTTATCACGAGTCTGTTATTTTTTTCCCAAGAGTATTTGAAGAACCTTCAAATGACAGAGGGAAAGGGATGTGAACTCAGGTCTTAACACTTGCACAGCAGCCACTTTACTGACTTCTACTTGCCTTCCCTTTCTGGGCCTACATTGAAGATGAAAGTCAGCAGGATGTTTTCTCTGCCTCTCTGAACTAGTAGGCTTTCAACACAGAATCTATCTCTTGAGTCTTTATATTGTAAATTTGAGTGTTTGCTATTTTGTTTTAAAATTGTTTTTAAAACTGTTGTTAAATATTGAATTTGAGGAAAACCTGAGGTACAAGAGAATTTGTCTGAAAAATAAATAAAGACAAGCTTGCCATAGTAGCCTCAGTTATTTCAGAGACACACTTGGGAAACCTCAATCAAAATGTTGCCTACCAGACTTGCACTTGCCTGGAATCATCCCTATAGGGCACTTTATTAATTGTTAATTGTTGTAGGAATGCCTTGCTTCCTTATTATGGGTAATGTGATCTTGGGCAGGTGGTCCCTAGTATCTTCATATAAGGAAAGTAGAATGCCAGAGAGAGCAAGCTGGAGAGCAACCTTCACCTGTGGTTTTGTCTTCAGTTCATGACTGGGGAGGTTTGTGCTGTGGCTTCCCTTTTTACAGCCACTTTACTTGGAAAGTGCAGTAGGAAATAATCCCTTCCCTCCCAACTTAGTTTTGGGCATGGTGCTTACCACAGCTACAGAAATCTAAGGTAGGAAAGACCCTAAATAAAGGAGATCACTCACCTGCCTCAGTCCGCTGAGTGACTCTCCCACTGGCTATCACAATAAAGACTTAGTTTTCAGAAGGTCTAATTCTATACAGTGGTGGTACCACCCTAGACAGGTTGCTGCCAGGGCTTGTTAAGTTTAACCCTTTCTGGTCATGCTTGAAGTTGGCCAGGTTTTGGGATAAGTCCAGCCTGCTTTGAGATAAAAGTAGTCTTGTTCCCAGACTAGAATGGCACTTTCTATCCTAGCATGGTGTCTAACTGATAGATCACTACTAACATGTAAGAATGATCAAATCACTGACTAGAGAAAGGTCATACTCTAGAGCTGCCAATGGACAGCTGATCTTATTGATTGGTCACAAGACAGCAGGGCCTAACAAGCATGAGAAATATTAGAAAGTAGAGAGTGACTGTGAGAGCCTGGAGGTCAGACGTGACAACTAGAAGAGACTCAGTAGTGGGAGATGGCATTGATGCTGATGGCAAAGGCTAGTAATTCTGAAGCAGCATCATGAGGATCTTAAGGGCTTGGAATGAGGAAAGTACAACCATACCAGTATTTATAATCCAGAGTTACTGAAGATACAAAGAAAGCTAAATCATAAAAGTGGCCATAGGAATTAAAGTAGTCCAAACATGTCCAGCACAGCAATTTTGGAGTTCTGTGAGCAAGTACGCACATGCTAAATCTTCATTTTCATCTTCAACTATTTTGGTTGTTGTTTAGTTTGAGAATTTTCACTCTACTTTCTTGAAATGTTGGTTGGGAACAGTATGCTTCATTGAGGAAACCATATGTGACTCCACCTTCCAGGTGGAGGATTCCAGGATAAATATTGATTTTTTTCTCTATTGTTTTGAGCATATCAACTTACTGCCTTCTGGTTTCCTAGCTTCTGTGTAATGAATAAATGGACAAAGAATTTATGGTGAAAATGTGACAAAGTCTCCTCCTTTCAGCCCATAGATGGTAGTCACGTAATCTATGTTGTTCCAAAGAGGCCCAGGTCTCTCTCTCTCTCCCCTGGGACTGACCTGTTTGCTGCACAGCACCTTAAATAAAAAGGAAGCAATGTATGATTGAGTTATTTTATTGTAGGAAGGATAGAATATGCTGGTTGAGTAGAGAAAAGGAAAGGAGAGGAAGGAGAGAGAGAGGGAAAGGAGAGGAGGAAAGCAAGAGAACAAAGAAAAAGAGAGGGAGAATAAGAGAACAAGAGAGAGAAAGTAAGAGAACAAAAAAATGAGAGGAAGAGGAAGTAAGAGAGTGAGGAGTGGGCAGACCACCCCCTTTATAGTATTGGGTGTGGCATGCCTGGCTTGTGGTCAGATGACTGTGTTTAAGGTCCAGAACTTGAGGCATTGTCTGCCTGATAGAGCACACATCTCCTGCAGGGGCAGCTGTTAGTGGTCTGGGCTGAAATCTGAGCCATTGGTCTCAGGAGCTTATCTCAAAACTCCTACCATCCCTTATGAACAAATTTACTTTGCTCAGTGGGTATCCGGGGTTCCCAGGTGGCCGCTCTACTGGACCCCAGCTGTCAGAACTGCCCACTGCCCCACAATCCTCGAGTATCCTGAGAAATAGAGCATTTTGTCACAGCATCCCAGTGTCAGTCAGAAGCTACCACTTTACTGTTTTCACTCTGAATCTAATTTTAAAAAAGAAACAAATTTTCTTGAGTATTTATGAGAGTGGGGACACAAATTTTCTTTGTGTCCCCACTCTCATAAATTTTATAATTACTGTGGGCTTATCTTTATGAGACTCTCCTGACTTTTATTTTGTCTAATATATTCCAGCTGACCCTGGAGTGCTCTGCTTATACTGGAGAAAGCTAAGTTGATCATGTCTAGATATTTTGTTTGTGTCTGTGTCCTCTGAACTACTTCTTCAAACTTCAATTCCAATATAACAATAGTAAGGTTTTGGGACTCAGAAGCACTAGATAGAGCCTTGCTACAGAGCAGAAAACGTGTCCTTTAGCAAAGGTCTTGATAGACTGATTTCATGCTATTCCTTAACTATTTGAGAATACAAATTAAAAACCAGCTCTGTTACACAAACTGGTGTTATCTTGCTCTTGCCTTGCCAACACTCAAAGCACAAACAATCAATTTCTGTCATAACAAGGACAAAATGAAGGTGCTTTGTTTGAGAGCAGAAGGGCCTAGGTTGCCACCTAAGGCTCCATTTCCCACATCTGTTGTTTATAGGGTCCTGGCTGACAGATGTTTTGTTGATCTGTTCTAACATGTCAGCCCCCTGTCTGTAGATCCTGGGCTTTAGTGTGAAGTCTCAGGCCTAATGAGGATACAGGACAAATGGTGTCATCCTCATTACAGCCCCACAGATTATGGTCTCATGACCTCAGATGCCATGAATACAATATTTTGTCACAGCTACCAATTTAGTGAGGAGTTACCATTGTTTACTACCCATTAATATGATTCAAAAAATAACAACTTGAATTCTTTGAGTGAAGAAATGAGTTATTACAAAGTTATCATAAAAGTTGAAGGCTAAATGTAAAGTTTGAGTGTCAAAGGTCACACAGAGAGTCAATATTTGAACATTGTTCCCTGTCCCCTGCTCCCTTAGTGTCACCTTTTAAGGAAGGTTATGGACCTTGGGTTGTGGACATAGCAGGAAGAAATTGATCACTGGGCAACACTGGGGACAAATATTTGAGTATAATCAGTTCTCTGCTGCCCCACTGAGGAAGACTCCCTTCCTGTCTTGGAGACAGAAAGTCAGTAAAACCAGTGGGCTGTGCCCAATCACCACTGGTACATTTTTGCTCTGACCTTACCAGGAAGCATGGTGGGGATGATAGACACCTGTCCATTTACAGCTCTACTGGAGGCTACCTCCTCTCCTTACCAAAGTTGTCATTTGATTGGAAAGCTACTGCAGTTTGATGCTGCTAAGAGATTGTACTTGGACTTCTGGGAGCTTTTGAACACTGACATAGTGCATTTCTCTCCACTTTGGTGACATTCATTTACCTTTTTTTTGTGATTTGTGTACTTGCTGGCTTGATTTATGTGTTTAATTTTACATGTCATTTATTATCTTACATATTACTTTTTTTTAAATTTAGATAAGTTAGAGTAATTTAATTTTCATTTATGTGTCTGAGTACAACATCCCTGATATCTTCTGCAGACTTCAGAGGAAAGAATCAGATTTTCTGGAGTTATACATTGTTGTGAGCTTCTTATCCCACACCTGGAATTAAAACAATGACATGTTCACATACCACAACTGAGTTCCACCTCCAGAGTTTTTGAAGCCCTCTTCTGACCTTCCAAGGTCATAAATAACATTATATAGAAAGATTTGTATCAATATTTTAAGTAACATGTTGTGCCAGTGTGTACTGTATGGGTGTCCTTAGAGTCTAGAAGTGTATGATCTCCTAGAGCTAAACTTAGGACAGTTGTGGGGCAACTGACCTGTGTCCTGAGAACCAAATGCAGGTCCTCTGCAGGAGTAGCAGACATTGTAGCTCTAGATCCATCAACCCTGCCTGGACACAGTGGGTTTTGAAGGGTCTCTTGTCTTATCCGCTCCTCCTTAAACCCATTTTTTTTTTTGGTGCATTGGCTCACAGTGTGTGCTGAGATCAAGGGAGAGGATGGTTGTCCTTTCCAATGAACAGCTCTTACTATTTGTGATCCTTTGTTTTGTTCTTTCAGATTGCAGTTGGTCCCTGTCAACCTAATCTGTGTCATAGTTTGGGTGTAATGTTTTAAAAGGTGACTTATTCTCTTCCCAAGCATTTAAAGTACCTGACTAGATTGGCTGATTTCTTCCTTCCTTCCTTCCTTCCTTCCTTCCTTCCTTCCTTCCTTTCTTTCTTTCTTTCTTTCTTTCTTTCTTTCTTTCTTACATTTTTACTTTTTTTTCATTTATTTAGTTATGAGTGTGACAACTACCCCAATTTCCTAGGAAGTTTTTTTCTTGATACTGCTGCAGTATCATGGTAAAGGGTTGCAAGTGTGACAAGATATAAGTATCACAATTTTTTTACTGCAAACATTGGTGCTGGATAATGTTTGAATGAAAACATTTGATTTGGATGGTCAGAATAAAGATACCAAAATATCATTTCTGACATATTTCTAAATTGTTTCCTGTCTTCTTGAGGTATGAATTTGTAGCTATAAACATTCTCTTGGACACGAATTTAAATATTTTTTATTTTAATTTCTCAATGCAATTTTGGTTCCAGTTATATCACAGAGGGCCTGATCATAGAGCAGATCTTGAGGCATGATACTCTATCGATAAGAATTACACACCTAACTATAAGATGCTGACTACCCTGGGTGAAGGAAATTTTAAGAGATCAAACTGTCTTTCCTTGGCCCTACACTGACACATGTGTCTGTAAAGAATTTCCAAACTCTAATGCCAAGTTGTACACCTCGCTTTTCTGCAGAAAAATCACCAGTATGAAATCACTTAGTCATCCTAACATTATCTAGTCCATACATGAGAGACCACCTACCAGGTAAAGGAGCATGCCTCAGAGTGAGAGCTACTAGACAAAATCATTGAAAGGGGTCCTTTAGAGGAGAGTGAGACTCAAAGGAAGTTTGCCTAGATACTACATGCAGTGCAGTAATGTGATGATAGTCACATTCTCCATAGGGACATAAAGGCCAGCAAGATTTTGATCGACTGAAGGGGGGATGCCAAGCTGTGTGATTTTGGCCTGGCTGCTAAAATTATTCCTGGGCAGAAGCTGGAAGATTTTTGTGGCACATTTCCCTACTATACCCCGGAATTCTTGCAAGTAGAGGAATATGCTCTGTGGATATCTGGAGTTTAGGATCCTTGTGTTCTTCATGGTGGCCCAGAGCTTGACTTTCTAAGTCAGATATTTTGCAGATGAAAGACTGCAAATTAAGGCCACAAAATTCAGCATTCCTTTTCATGATTCCATTGATAATTTTAAGGTCATCATTGAACTGTTGGTGATCAATACCAATAGAAGGCCGACCATCCACAAAATCATGAGGTGTCCCATGATCAGGGACAGTGAGGCAAGTTTACCACCTACTTCACAGATTTCTTCAGACATTCCGAGCCCCCGCATTGTCAGGGCCATGAAAGTCATTGGATATAAGCCTGACATGAATATGTTATCCTGTAGTCTCTCAGAGGAGCTCTGGGAATCCCTGAAAGCACTTAAGAGTATAACCCTTAGTGACTCCTCTTCTGGGGATACTGTGTAGAAAGACCCTTATAGAGGAAGTGGTTATCATCCAGGAAGTGGCCATTAAATAGGAAGAGACTATAATTCAGGAAGAGCCCATTCCAAATTGCCAGCCTCAGGATATACACCCAGCACCCAGCTTCCCTTCATAACTGGCATCACCTCTGGAAGGGGTTGAAGAAGATAATCATGAACTGCCTCCAAAACCTATGCTGCTGCTTGCTACCATCAAAGAGAAGTCAAGCCTGCTTATAAGATCCTGTCTCTGAAGTAAGGGGATAATGGAGTCATCCACAGGACTAGATGGATACAAGTCCTCATTCATTTTATTCATACTTCCACTTTTCCTTTGTGATAAATGATTATTGTGTCTACTTGTGACACACTTAGGAATTTAACAATATGTCACTTCAGAAAGACCAGTTTCATAGAAACTCCTGAGAGGCCACCTAATGCTTGCTGAGTCAGAAATGGACAGGAGAGGTACTGACAAGTGGATAGGGTGGGGCATGGCCAAAGGAATTAGAGAATTCTTGGAGAACCAGTAGGGGTGGTATGGCTCTACAAGTTCAGCCCAATAAGTTCTGTGTGTTTCAAAGTCACTAAGAGCCTCCTACCTGTTTATTTATGCTTTGAAGTCCTGAAGAGGACCAGCCCCAGATTCACAGCCTGAGTCATGGATTGGGGGTAAACCTAGCTGAGAATCACACAGCCCCTCAGGGGAGCCAGGCCATATGTCCATGAGCCAGTGTGATCACAGATCTTTTCTTCAAAGGAAGAGCTGTCCACCCCAGCACTGTCCTGTCCAGGTAAAATCCCAGGCAGGAAGGACTGGCTTTTCACTGGGTCTTGCTCAGAGGAAAAGGCTAAGTTGCAAAAGTACTTAATCTCTACATGGAAGAGTAGCTCTGTGACCTATCCTGAGGCCTAGATAGCCATAAGAAATTGTTCTATGGGAACAATTTCTTGTTTCTTGCAAGGAACATGGTCTTCTTCATGAGGTAGATTTTTCTCCCCAGAGAAGTCTCCCTAATCACCCTGTCCCATCTGCCCAAAAATAGGTTCCTAGGTTGAGAGTGAGACCTGCAAGTGTCTCTATAGGACTCCTCTAGAGGGCAGTCTACTGACAACCTTTTACAAAGCACCAACCACCCCCATTCCCCTGCCAAAGCCATCATAGGTCACATTGTTTGAGTCCTCAGACCCAACTCAGAGCAAAGTTTATGAAAACCACAGCTATGGAGTGGCTCCAGGGTCAGCTGTGTCCCTTCTCTCTACCAATTCTGTCCTCTAGTTTCAAATTCCCTGGCTTTTTATGCTTTTTCCTTCAAGGCTACCATTCTCCTTAGCAACAGGATTCCACATTCAGCACATTGAGCCACACAGTAAGGGAGTGATAGAAATTTGACTAGGGTCAAACAAGCGACTGTTATAATGGGACATCAACCTACTGTGACCCTGTCCCATGCCAGCTTTAGGCCTCTACATGGAGTCTGCACTCAGCTGGACACATCTACAAGGTAGCTTCCAATTTCTGAGTATTTGCACATTGGTTCTCCTTGAGCAGGTAAGCAGCCTTGCACATCCTTTGAGACAGCTGCTGGCAAGCTTTCCCTGTCCCTTCTTCCACTGTCATTTGGGTAAGATGCCATCCCGTGTGTTGTTTCTCCATAGACTGTGCCAACATCTGTCACAACATGAGGCAAACAGAAGCCTGTGTGATTGAAATGGGTCATCCCAAATATCTCCCCTAATTTGAACACGAACATCAAGGCTCTTGGCATAGTAATTCTGGGATATATGCTGAGTTCAACAGTGTGTCTCTATAGCATTCTACCCTTGTGAAAAACATTCCCACTTCTCATCTGCACTGACCCCTGAACAACCCTACCTTTTTTCCACCTAATCTCAGAATAGTGGAGTAACTTATTTCACTCTGTGTCAGGAAGAGCCCCATAGGACCCTATGCTCCCCAACCCAAAATGTGCAACTCTAGGAAAGTTCATTTTGCAGGTAATGTGCTTGTCCTAGCCACTGGACCAGGCTGAGCTACACAGACAAAACCAAGGATGACTTTGCAGAGACTCAAGGCACCCTGGGTTGGAGAGCTTGTATGATGTTTCCTTGCAATCCATGCACTTTAACATTGAACCCCAATAAGTCTATGACTCTGTTTTTTCTTTTAAATGAGCAAATTCTAGGCAGGTAGGTCTTAAAAGCTCTTTCTTAAACTGGACTCCTAGGTAATCATATAAAACTAAAGATGGCCTTAAAAACACAAAACACAAATACAACATTTAAAATCGTAATTGATGGAAAGAAACACATGAAATTAAAAACAAACAATCCTATCAACAACAACAACAACAAAATGACAGTCCTTGAATGTGTCACTCTAAATATACTCAGAGAAGTATGCTAAAGAACATGTTCCATCTATAACAAAAACCAGAAATTGGTTTTTATTCCCGGATAGATGTATTCAGATGTCTGAGGCACATTTCTATTTTATATTCTGACATTTGCTTCTTTCTACTTTGGTTAATATGAACAGTATTGCTATGGTGGTTTTAGTCTTCTTATTGTCTCAGCTATGAATCAGATGGAATGGAACTCAGGGCATAGCCCAGACGGGCTTTTACTTCCTGTGGCTCCTGCTGCCTCAGTTCCTCCTTAGGTGCATTGTAATTCTGTTAGCATTTGTGTTTTACTCAGGGTCTCATATATTCCAACAGGCTACCTGTAGGCAAAGAAGACCTTGAACATGATCCTTCTCCTCCTATCTCAACATCACCAATGCAGAAATATCAGTTTTGAACCACACTGCCCTGTCAAGGCCAGTGTAGGCAAGAGTAAGTTCCAGGCTGAGTGGTTTCCTGTCTGAAAAAGGACACACACATTCTAAATATTTTGAACTGTCATACTTGATCCCTGGGGCTGGGGAGATGTGTGTTGGGGAGTGTCACAGTGTAACAAATGGACTCTGTAAAACCCAAACAAGGCAGCATCCTTGTGTTGTCTTAGGCCTGGTGGTCAAGAGAGACCGATGTGGGAGTTTGCTGGCCTGAGTTCACTGACATACTGTTTCTCAAAAATTAAGGTGGATGAATACTTTTCCTACATGTGTGAGGACAAACAGGCAGACATAAGGCCACACACACACACACACACACACACACACACACACACACACACACACCTCTGTGGTCATACGTGCATCATGCACTGTCTTTATGCCTCTTGGGGGATCCTAGCCAGCAGGATTAAAAGGCATAAGACCCATTCCTTCCTAAGTAGCTTAATCAGGCCTTTATTTACTTTGAGGGAAATTACAATAGGTTGGGGTAAAACAAAACAATGTTGCGAGAGGATAATAGCAGGGAGAAACAGCTTAAGTCCAGAATGAATGCTAATTGCTATTAATTTCCAAGTCTAAGG